>JAJTUV010002400.1:0-147327 GCA_021653895.1 Mastomys natalensis
TTTTTATTTTAATCTACTGATCTATGTGCACGAGATAGCTTTCCATCGTTTTGATATCTTTTTTTAAATTTCTTTCTTCAAAGATTGAAGTTTTTTGTCATAGGTAATTGTTAAATTTCCAAAAAAAAAAGGACCATTTTTTATGATACCATTTACCAAATTAAATCAAGATCAAGAAACAATTTAAATAGACCTAAAATCCTAACAAAATAAAATGTCATTAAAAGTCCCCAATCACAAAAGCCAGGACCAATGCTTTTAGCTCAGAATTCTACAGACTTTCCAAAAGGAAATTAATACTCCTTAATTATTCCGCAAAATATAACAGCAGGAACTTGCCAAATTCATTTTCATGAAGCCCTGGTCACCCTGATACCTAAATCACACAAAGATTCAACAAAGAAGGGAATTACAGACCAGTTTGCCTCATGAACATTGATGCAAAAATACTCAGTAAAATAACAAATAGAATCCAAGAACACTCAAAAAGATAGTTCACCGTGATCAAGTAGGCTTTATCCCAGAGATGCAAAGATGGTTCAACAAAAGAAAATCTGTCAATCTAATCCCCATATAAACAAACTAAAAGAAAAATGAAACACATGATCATCTCATTAGATCCTGAAAAGACTTTGACAAAATCCAACACCCCTTCATGATAAAAGTATGGAGAGATCAGGGATACAAGGGGCATACCTGAACATTTTTTTTTAAAAAAAAGGCAATTTACAGAAAATCTGTAACCAACATCACATTGAATGGAGAGAATCTCAAGCAATTTTACTAAAATCAGAAACAAGACAAGGCTGTCCACTCCCTCCATATATCTATTCAATATAGTACTTGAAGTTCTAGCCAGAGCAATAGGGCAACTGAAGCAGATCAAGGTATACAGATTGGAAAGGAAGAAGTCAAAGTGGCCGTGTAAGAAAGACTATGGCAAGCAAGCAAATTTTCTGGAGATGGTGCACTGTTTTGCATGGCTGCCTTGGGTATGCTCTGTAAGGCAAGGGCCTCAGAGACTTCACCAGGATTCCCTCACTGATTATATGCCTTTCCTGCCACTGTTATATAGCCTAATGATTCCTGGAAATGGCAGATTTCCTACAGATCAATATGAAATTACTTCATATAATAATGTTGTTTTAGATGAATTAATGAATTTATAGAATTCCTGATTTGATTCAGATAATTTTTGGAAGAAAGTTTAAGGAGATGGGTTTAGTTTCTTTGCCAGAAAATATAATAAAGTTAGAATCAAGAATAGCATGTGCCCTCTCTTCATAGAGTCATAAGTAAAGTCTACATAATGTGGAGTACAAAGAGCTTTATAAATTGCACTAAGAAGAAAACATAGTCTTGGGACAGATTTGTGATCAAGGAAAAATATTCATTCTAAGTCAGATTCAAGGATGATGCCACAGGAGTGCACCATGATAAAGTAAGGCCATGGGAAACTGTTGCTTTGAACTCATAATGAGCTTGTAGAATGAAACACTGCTTTGAACTTATTATTGACATCCTTCTGTAACTCCTTTTCATATAACATTTTATCTGTGAGGTAATTTTATAAAGAACTTTGTCTAATAAGGTATAAAAATGCTGAGAGAAAAACTAAAGTGTGGCTGTTGGGGCACTGCTCCATCCACCAAATGCTGTGTGTGTGTGTGTATGTCTGTATATGTATATGCACAACAAATATATATATATATATATATATATATATATATTATATATATTATATATATAGTGTGTGTGTGTGTGTGTGTGTGTGTGTGTGTGTGTGTATACATATGCTATAGGCATATAATACATATATAGGTATATGTGTATGTATATAAGTATGCATGTACACTTGTGAAATTGATGAAACAGGTGGTTAGGCCGGCTGAATGTTGTGTGTGAGTATGTGTGTGTATCTGAGTGTGTGTGTATGACTTTTTCTCCTTTTCTTTCTCATGGGCCTTTTAAGAGTTAAAGAGTTCAGTTTCTTGCCAGGCATTCTTACTGGTCCGGGTAATTAAGTTTTTCTCCTTCAACACTATAAGTTCTGACCCTGTACATTGCCTTTGGCTATCAGTGCCCCACACCTGTCGGTCTGCTATCAGCATTGACCCAATCACCCACGCCATACCTCACTGCTTTCCTTAGTTCCTGGATGTTGAGTTGGCTTTTCAACATAAAAGAGTTATTATTTGCTGAATGAAATGACAGTATATACATAACTGACCCCAAAAATTCTAGAAGAAAACTCCTACAGCCAATACACACACCTTCAGCAGAGTGGCTGGATATAAGATTAACTCAAAAGAAAAATCAGTAGTCCTATATGCAAATGACAAACAGGCCGAGAAAGAAGTCAGGGGAACAATGACCTTAATAAAGGCCACAATTAATAAAGTTCATAATCTAAGATCTGTATTTTTAAATTTTTGTTGGTTTTGGAGATAGGGTCCCACTATGTAGCTAGGGCTGTTCTGTAACTCACCCTGTAGACCAGGCTGGCCTTGAATTCACAGAGATCCACCTCCCTTTGCATCATGGGTTTCTGGGATTAAAGGTGATTAAAGGCATACATAACTGTGACTAGTTCCTAAAAATATGAAGCCTAACCTGATTATTTATAAGGCTTTCATTTGGCTGAGCAGGTGCTAACAGCTTGGATTTAATGGACTTTTGTTGGTTTAAGTTGGTAAGATAAAAATCTCAAAAAAAAAAAAAAAACTTTAGAAAGAGGAAAACAGAAGCAGACAGGCAACAGTTTGTATCTTTTAATGTTAAAAGTTAAAATTTCTTAGATATGTAAGGTATTCATTATTACTAGTGTGCTACTTAATAACATAAGCATCTCTATTGCATGTAGAATTAGCTTACCTAGGCTTCGAATGCTACTGTTTGTTGTTATTGCACTTCCTGCTATATCCACCATGAAAGGAAATTTATCAGGGATTACTTGATACACATATGTATTTATCAGATTACATGTTTTCAAGCTGTCCCAACTAGGGTCACTGTTGATGTGACAAAATACCATGGCCAAATCATCTTGGGGAGGAAAGAATTTATTTGGCTTAGCTTCCACATGATTGTTCATCATCAAAGGAAGTTCAGGACAGGAACTCAAACAGGGCAGGAACCTGGAGGCAGGAGCTGTTGTGAAGGCACAGACGGTGCTTCTTACTGGCTTGCTCCTCATGGACTTGCTCAGCCTGCTTTCTTATAGAATCCAGGCCCACCGAATAGCACCACCCATAATGATCTGGACTTTCTCTCTTCAATCACTCATTAAGAAAATGCCCTACAGGCTGTAGCCTGATCTTATGGAGGGGATTTTCTAGGCCCCCATTAGGCAGTGGTGGCAAACGCCTTTATCTTCCAGCACTCAAGAGGCAGATACAGGTGGCTCTCTGTGAGTTCGAGGGCCAGTTGGTCTACAAAGTTAAGTTCCAGGACAGCAGGGCTACACAGAGAAACTCTGTCTTAAACAAACAAACAAACAAACAAACAAACAAATCCTCACACTGAACATTTGTTTATTAAAAATATTTTGAAAAAAGAAATCCATAGCAATTTTTCCAAGCAAGGTTTTTACAATAAACATTACTCAGAGGCATCCAAAATGACATAAAGCATCTTTATGTCCTATTATTTTTGTTATTCATTATTATTACATAGGTGAAAGAAAGTTAATCATTTTAAGAATTTGTTTTGGTAAGAAGTCATTATTAAAATCTCTTTATTCAATGTCAAATTTCATAAACTTGTGAAACTTTCATCTTATGTCACCAATGATGTTCTTTTATATCAATAAACATTTTGGGGATTTTAGGAAATATTCAATAGATTCAAAGATACATTTGATAGCCCTTAGGAAGGCAAGACAGTAGATGAGTTTTCTAAGTATGTGCTTACAAGGCCTTTAACACAGCCCCAGACACCCACATTCACACAGTAGGCACACACAGACATTTAAGGAAGGAATATTAGTCAGGGTTCTCTAGGGCAGCAGACCTGATAGGATGAACAGGGATTAAAAGAAGATTTATTAGACTGGTTTACACCAGTAGTCCTCAACCTTCTTAATGCTTCAACCTTTTTTACTGTTTTCTCATGCTGTGGTGACCCTCAACCATAAAATTATTTTTGTTGCTATTTCATTACTGTAATTTTGCTACTGTTATGAATTGTAATGTAATATCTGTGTTTTTCCAATAGTCTTAGGTGACCTTAAATGTCAACCCCCACCTGGTGAGAAGTGCTGGACTGAAAAAGCCATGATGCTGGGGCTTTAGTAGTCCCAATTGGCAGAACTGTCCAGAAGATTTCAGGAATACCACTGGCTTTACTTCACATCAAAGTCTCCTTTACACCCGCCCACCCCATTCTAAGATGAAATAAGGAATTAGCAGCAGCAGCAGTGACAGAGTAGATAGACTCCAGCAAGACTGAGGGCCCGAGAGCAAAAAAGGCTCTTTCAGGCCCCTACCTGAGGTGCTTCCCACAGTCATGAGGCAGTCAAGACAGCCCCCCACAGGACACAACCCACAGAACAACTCAGATTATCTCCCTAGGTGACTCCAGGGTATCAAGTTTCATAAAGCTACATCAAAGCAGGCATTTCAAGACGACATCATCATCATTACCATGTCATCACCATTATCATTTCCCACCATAAACCATCACTGCTGCCACTGCTAATTATTGTCATTGTTGTTGTCATCGTCATTCAATCATCATCTCATCATCATCATCATCATCATCTCAACATATGGGGGAGGAAAATGAATGAAAAAAGTATTTAAACAGCCATGAGTTTGTTGCTCAGTTATTTCAAGGAATTTTAGAGACAGACTGAGCTTCATTCCATGCTGTCACAACATAAAATAACACGCAAATGGACAGAATAACACAAAAGAAATGTGAATACACATGACACAGCTAAATCAAGGTAAGATGTTCCCATGTCTCTCGTTGAGGGAACAGGGTTAGCTCCTGGGAGATCTGTAAGATTCTTCTGTTTGTCAGTTTGTCTGGTCTATCTTCAGTCCTGCAAGGGTGAGTTTTATGGTTTTTGTTAGTTAACACCAAGAAGACTGTCTTCAGCAGCTGAGGATTCTGAATTATTGAAGGTTTTTGGGCTAATGTAGTTATTCGGTGTAGTACTTTTTAGTAATCATTGTAACTTTAATTTTTTTCAAACCTTATTTTCAAGGATGGTTCTTAAACACCTTAATCTCCCTTGTAACCCACCATTCACCAGAGATAGTAGAAAAGAAAGGATATGGGGGTGGGGTAGTGGACCTGTTAGAAAGGTTCTTTGGAGCAACTTCCATCTGTGATTGTCTGGAAATCAGCAGTTTCACAGGTTAGCATCGGCAGCTCGATCCACTCACAAACATGTTACCAATACACCAGCAGTCCAGTTTGGTAGAGTTATGATAGCAAACAAATCATCAGTGGTGGCACTATCTTGCAGAGACAGCCAGGCCTCAGCCTCAGCTCAAGTCAGCAGGAGGGACAGGAGTCAACAGGAATTCCAGGAGAAATTCTCAGCTGTGCCTCTCTCAGTGAAGTGAAGATCAGCTAAGATGCAAGAACAACAAGCATTGCACAGCTAGCTCTATAAGCAAGTCTGGCTCAGCCTCCATCCTGTCCATTGAATCTTATTTATATCCTCCAAACATCACGTGTCCTCTATGGGTCTTGCCTCGGCATGTGCGTCTGTCTCAGCTGACATCACTGTGCCACTCAGCCGGAGTCCGCAGAAGTGGTGGTGGTGGGAGGGTTGGGGAAGTGTGTGTGGGGGTGGAGGGATGGGGGTGGAGGGATGGGAGGTGAGGAGTGCCACAACACACCACCAGAAGTTTTTTTGGTGCGTTTCTCCCTATGGATCCCAACATATGGAGCTAAACTACTCAATGTTAAGGTGGACAAATACGCGCATGTCATTAGCAGAAGAATCCTTCATCACGTGTCCTTTCACATGCTTGCTTTAGTAGAACGTCAGGGAAATGCTCCTTCATGAGTCTGCCTTAGTGTTTCACCTGTGTTCACTCCAGGAAAATGTTCTTCTCCTGTTTACCCCAGCAAAACACCATCCAAATACATTCCGAAGAGCTCTTAAGTTTCTACTTCAAATCATCTTTGGCAGAAAAATGAAAAGAAAAAAAAAAATGGAGCACCAAGCCTGGAATAGCGGGAAGGTTTTACTCAGTTACCAGGAAGGCAGGTGCCTGCTGCAGAGTGAGAAACAGTTCCTATCTTTTTGCTGTACTGCAGAATCTATGGAAAGGCAGCATGGGCTCTAATTGTTCCTGAGGACCCAAGCACTCTCTTTAGGTGGCGGTCTGTAGACAGCAAATATGTATAGCAGGAAGTTTTACTCCTGGCGTTCCCTGTAAGACCTAGTCTCCTCATTTGTCTTTTTGTATGGTTGCTTATCGTGGTTGAGCATAGTGTAGCCTGTACCTAAGTCAGTAGAGTGTCATGCAGGCTGTACATAAGTCAGTTCAGATTATTGTTATTGTTGTTATTATTATTATTATTATTCAAAATAAGCCCAGGTATAGGATGACATTGGAGTTTACAATTTTATCATTGGCCAGTTCTCTCACTCAGCTTGTATTGGGGTCAGACAGTATTATAGTAAAATAATAATTCCTTTTTTATTTAGGTTTCCAGGACTCATGAAAATGTCAGGTGTGACGCGGCCGTGGTGCGCACGCCTTTAATCCCAGCACTTGGGAGAGAGGCAGGAGGATTTAGTTCGAGGGCAGCTGGTCTACAGAGTGAGTTCCAGGACGCCAGGCACACAGAGAAACTCCTGTCTGGAAAAAAAAAAAAAAAAAAAAAAAAAAAAATCAGGTGTGGTAGCCATGTTATGTCTCAGTACTGGAAGGTGGAGTAGTGGATCGGGCTTGCCGTTACCTGACTCAGCCATGAGAGTTCCTGTCTAGAAAAAAAATACCATGATTCTTGAGGAATGCATTGAGCTTGATTCCTGGCCGTTACATGACATGGTCACTTACAAGCTACACACACACACACACACACACATACAAGAAAAAAAAGAATGGGTATTGGGGGGATAATATCCTAGAATGCATTTATTGCAAATGACAAAATACTCATAAGGAAGCCAGCACAAAGCTTTGTAGTCAAACCTTAGAACAGTAGAGGTGGGGTTTGCTGAATGACTGGGAGTAGGGTGGGGGAATTGGGTTTCGAACCAGCTTCTGTCGCCTGCCTCCCCACCTCCAGTTTGCATGTAGTGGTGTCTGCAGGATCCCACTCTGTCAGGAAACCATCTGGGAGGGAATTCTGATTGAGTGTGGTTCAGTCACACCAAGCTGACACAACGCAAAGTCCACAAAGCCACACAGCTCCCGAATCCCTGACCCCAAGAAACTCTGAGGAATTTTAATCATCATTTTCAGGAATATCAGTGATAAGTTTTGTCTCTGCCAGATCTGAAGCTGGGGACACTCCCAAAGCCACAGCAGAGGCGTTCCTGGGAGGGAGGACGTCAAACCATTTTGAGATGTGCAAAGAAAGAGTCATGGGGTAACAGATGCACAACCTTTGCTGGACCCAACAAGTGTGTGTGCACTAGATCCTTGTCATGGTGGGGAGAGGAGACTGTTCTGCCTAAGCTTGGGGACAGCCAAAGGGACTGGATGTGGGGTTCACTGGAGGATTTATGGGGTCTGAATCAGGGCTGGGGTGCTCTCTTTCAGAATCTGAGCTACAACCTAGTTACGTTTATCAGAAGAATATACAAGATCCCACTTACTTTAAGCTTGATAGAAAAATCAAGGTGGCTGGGTCATAAAACAGTCAAAGCATCCTGTGCTCCTTGACCAGGACAAAGGAGAGATGAGGAGATCGTGTAACCCTGCAAATCTTCTAGGATAGAGGGATAAAAGGGTCAAGTCAAAGGCAGACTTTTCGAAAGATAGTAGAATAGACGTATTATTCCAACAGTAAGGTTGCTTGCCTGGTTACTACCTGGGTTGCAGGATATTTAATCACACTGTGAACCCCGAGATTGTATTATTTATGGGGAAAAAACTGTTGTAGTATGGTTAGGCCTTAACACGTACCTTTAATACAAGAGCTTTCTGTTTATTGTGAAAAGGATTAAATAAAGTTAACCATAGGTCAAGAGGTGGAGCAAGCAACCAGTTGACAGGGAGTGAACATAGGATTATTAAGAAAAAATGATAGAGAGTAAGAGGGAGTCAGGAGGACGGATAGAGAGACACACAGGAAATAGAAGAGAGGACATTCAGTTGGGGAAGGTTTTTTTTGTTTTGTTTTTGTGTTTTTGTTTTTTGAGACAGCCCAAGGGAGGGGATTGCTTCTGGATGTTGCTGAGGAGGAAGGCAGCTGGGTGGTTTTCTCTGTCTCTCTGTGCTAGCAGGTTTTCACCTGGTTCCTTGAGTGTTCATTGGTAATACCTAACAATTGAGATTTCATTAAAGAAGCAACAATTGACCTGCTTTGCTGGGTGATAGAGAGATGGGCGGAGTCATTCCGCAACCTGGAGCTCTCTATGGTATGCTATCCATGAGTATTTGAAGATGCCCATGGAAGTGTGTTGAGTGGTGATGTCATCCAGCATGCTGGTTGTGAATGCACTGACAAAAACATAGACAAGCTTATGTCTTTCCACAGCACGTGCACAATGCCAGATTAAATAGCAATAACTTTACAAAGTATATCAGTTTTATGGCCTCTAATTTGCCAAATAGTCCCAATTTCCCTTGATAGAAAATGTGTGTGTGTAAGTGTGTGTGTTTGTGTAGGTTATAGGATAGCTATAAAAGGTTAAAGAGGAGTTCAAAAGAAGCTAGACTGAGGCAAGTAGAAAGCTAGTAGAGTTTCAAAGGGGATCCTCTGTGGGATTTCTGATGGACACTGCTGAAGGTGCTGTTGCTGAGTCAAATCCAGTCAGAGTTGAGCTGAACCTCAGATTCAGTCTGATATGCAAACGAGGTACAGTATCTGGAGGCAAAGGGCAGGACCAGATCCAGACAGATGGAGGGTTGGACAGACAGCAGGTCTAGATGGCAGATGTGTGGACAAATGAATGACCATTTGAGTAACTTCTGTCAGCAGTGGAGACAGACAAATCAAAGCCCTGGGGTAGCTGGAAGCTGTCTGCATGTTGGTGCTTATGGCACAGGCTAGAGTCATCTGAGAGGAGGGAACCCCAACTGAGGAGATGCTTCCATAAGACTGGGCTGTAGGCAACCCTGTAGGGCATTTCCTTAGTGATTGATGGGGGACAGCCAAGTCCACTGTGAGTGGAGCCACTTCTGAGCAGGTGTGGTCCTGAGTTCTGTCAGAAGGCCAGGCGAGCAAGCCATGGAGAGCAAGCCAGTAAGCAGCACACACACACACACACACACACACACACACACACACACACACACACACACACTACCACCACCACCACCACCACCACCACCACCACCACCACCACCATAGCCTTTGCATCAGCTCCCGCCTTCAAGTTCCTGTCCTGACTTCCTCAACAATTAACAATGATGTGGAAGTATAAACCAAATAAACTCTTTTCTCCCCCACTTGCTTTTGGTCATGATGTTAAATTATGAGCCTGTGTCTCATAGGTAGTGGTGGGCAATATAGTAATGGTGATTACATGTCCAAAGAGGTAGAGAGTCTTCATCCTGACTGTGTTTGCATTCAAAACAGAATTAAATGTTGCTTGTAAAACTGAATCTTCCAGGGCAAGACATACCCTGGAAACCTGCTGGCTTATACAATATGGACTAACTTAGACAAAGCATGCCCTGACCTCAGCAATGACTGACAACTGAGTTCTATGTTCCCCCTCCCATGCCACAGAAAACCCCTCCTGAGTGTTGAAGACAAGCTTCCAGAGCTCTTCCTGTTACTTGGCCAGCCCCAAATCCTCAGATGCTGGGATGGAAGCCATTTGGCATTCACATGAAAGGCCTTATTGACAAATTGATAAATGTCTCTGCTGAGATAAAGGGCAAGCGGCCTCCTGTGTCCTCCAACACTCAAACTGACTCTAGGATTGATTCACAATAGCACAGTGCACTGGACAATGTTGGGAAGTGACAGGTGGAGCTCACTGACTGTGTCCTAGCGCTGGGGAAGTATATCTCCCCAGCTTTAAGCACCCACAGTGACCCCCAAACAGCTGTGTCTTGTGCTTTATCATCTTTTAAAATTTTTATTAGCTTTACTTATTACTAACATAAATGCATTGTACAAAATAATGGCCTTCCTTGAGACATTCTCAGCCATGTATATCGAATACCCTCATCATGTTTATTCCTTATTAGCCTCTCCTAAGCAGATTCCCACTGGTCCCTTCTTCCCAAATAATCTTCTCCCCGACTACTCATTCCCAATTACAAGTGTTATTATTTTAAGTTTAGATTTCACAAATTATTTTTAATGTGATATTTGTATTTCCGGTCCTGGATAATTTCATTGAACAATGTGATCTCCGGTTACATCTATTTTCCTGAAGATGACACCATTTTCTTCTCTGTGGCTAATTGGTATCCTATTGTGTACACAGACATCATTTTCCTCATCCATCTGTTGACGGATGTCTGAGTTGAGTCCATAACTTGACTCGTGTGAAAAATATTGCATGAGAGACGCTGGCATTGACTTCTCTTGGCGCACACCTCTGAGTGAATCATAAGACATTTTTATCTTTAACCTTTTAAGGCGATTCCATACTGATATCCATTGTGGAGGCACTAATTTCCAATCCTAACAACAAATTCTCCACTTCCTTGCGCATCCTCCGTTGCTTTCTTTGCAGTAGCCTTGTTTCCGGCGGAAGTGGACTCTCATTGTAATTTTGGTTCGCATGTCCCTCGTGGCTCAGGGTGGTGAACATTGCTTCAGATATTTACTGGCTGATGTATTTCTTTTGAGAACCTTTGTTTGTCTGTTTATTGGATTAAAAAAAAATGTTCTTTGTGCATTAAGTCCCTCATCAGATGAATAATAGCAGATATTTGCTCCCATTTTGTAAGCTGTCTCCCGTTTCTTGTTGTTTCCTTTACGGTGACGATGCTTTTGGATTTCACCATGGCCATCTTTCATTTCTGGCCTATGAGTGTGTTATTTAGCACGTTCTTTTCTATACTTGTATCTTGAAGTATTTTTCCTTATATTTATTCTAGTAGCTTTGACGTTTCAGATCTTACATTAAAGTCTTTGATCCATTTTGAGTTGATTTTTTGTACTTGGGAACGATACAGATGGGTCAATACCATATGAGAGTATTTTCTCTGAACCATCTCTCTTAGTTCCCATGGTCAGTTTTCCCAGAATTGTGCCTCAAGTCAGACCACATTTAGGCCAGAAGGGGAGCTATGTGGTCTCTAGTCGCAAGTTTCTGGTTAAGGGGCCTGATAGCTTCTACATCAGCAAATGGCTCAATCTGTTTAAAGACTTCTTAGATAATTTTAACTCCTTTGTTAATATCTCCTTTATCCTGGTTTAGATAATCGATACACACAGAGATAAGATAAATTGCTGGTGGAATCCCACTGGATGGTCAGACTATGATTAACAAGATAAAGGTGAAAAAAAAAAATCTAGTCTCAGTGGGAATAAAGATCAGGAAAAAGGCTCTCTAGAGCCAGGTGCCAGTAATTAACCCCAAAGGTCCCAGTGAGAGGTTGCCAGTGTGGTATTTCAGCCAGAGCTATATGAAAACATTCTCTTGGTCTCTGATACACAGATGTCAGAGCTAAAATCACCCAAAGGGGACTCTCCCTGTCAAAGAAAAGGGAGAAACAATTACCAGTCTGCAGATTTCACAACACTTGCCTTGGTAGGGGTGGTGGGCTCCCCATTCTGGGATTAAAGGAGAAGCCCTGGGAAATTCAACAGCCACCCACCTATCAAAATTTGGCTTGGTTTATGTGGACCTCAAAGACTTGGTCACCCTCAAAGGAGATCTCAGACAATCCCAGCCCCACAAATAAGTAGGTTCTGAATCTGGTTCATTTTCTCTACTGATTAAAGCTTAAAGGGCAGGAAAAACTTCAGTCACAAGCAACCAAGTTTTATTCAATGTAGAGGAGCACACATATACACAGCACACAAAGAGACAGGTGTCATAGGAGCATACACAGACACAGCACACACAGGTATGCACAGGAGCACACACAGACACAGCACACACAGACACAGGTGTCCACATGTGGGAAAGGAATCCGGAAACTGGAACCTGTTATCCCAAAGAGCTTGGGTTTTTAGATTTTCATGGCTTGCAGTGGGTTCCTCTCCCATTCGGGGTTGGACATCTTGTACGAAAGAGATTGGCTGATTGTTTCATGTATCAGTGTAGCATATGCTTGGTCCAGTCAGCAGCAAGAAGGTGGGAAAAGAGGCCTATTAGATCTTTGTCATGGGTGAAGAAGCCAGGAGTATGATAAGTTGCTTATTGTCTGTCTGTCTTTCCCTGTCTATCTCTCTGTGTGCTATCTGACTGCTGTGCTCCCTACTTTAACCCACCAAGCATGGCATCTGAGACACTATGACTTTTACTCTATTGCCTGAAGACAGCGAGTATCCTGGAGGGCAGCTCAGGCACGCAGTGAGTCTCTTCATGTTCAGGGTAGGAGCATAACCCAGCTGGTGGTGTGGCAACCCCACCAACTGACCCCTTTACCAACCCAATTCAGGTAATCTCCCAGGGCTTCATGAGGCCTGCCTCCAGGCAGGAATGGAAAAGGAGACTCTTTTAAGTCTATAAATTATGATAAAATCAAAGAGACACCCAGGGTGCTGAGGAAAATCTGGCTTTATTTTTCTCCAGCTTATCAGAAATAATGCAGACTAAATATGCAAATCTCGTTTTGGACAGTGATGAAAGGAAGATTATATCTTTACCTTTTTCAATCAGCACCAAATATTAGGAAAAAATTCTCAGGGATCAGAGGACCCCCGCACTGCTCAGACATAAAAGCAACCTTCAAGGTTTTTAATAACAGAAAGACCTTAAAACTCAAGATCTCACATGAGTCAGGCTAAACCCCAAATGCTAGTGGCACCCTTATTCCAGGGCTGACTACAGGGTAACTCCAGACAAAGGCGTGACATTCTCTCCACTCACTTGGGACACTGGGAAAGAGCTGGCTCCAGTCCATGGCTGCTCTGCTGCCTCTGTTTCCTTACTGGGAGAGAGCGCACCAGAAATCATACTGAATCTAGAGAGACTCCCATTTCTATGCCTCTGTCCCTAAAATGTCCTAACATGGAATTGGAGCTTGGTGAGTTTCCTAGGATTAGCTATTTTTGACTGATAGGGTTCAGGGTTCATTGGTCCATCACTATCACCCTTAATGACCCACAGGTAATGCTAACTTGTAAGACTGTGGTTAGAAAGCATTGCTGAGGAGCCCCAGGACCAAGTCCTCAGTACAAAGATTTACTTGCCCCAGTGGAACAGAGAGCAGGGAATAAGAGAGAAACAGGAGATAGAGGACAAGGGAGAAAGAGAAGGGAACAAAGGAAAGGAGAGAGGGGGACAGGGGACAAAGAACTGCTTCTGGATAGAGAGGAGACAGACACAGCCCATAGGCCAATGGTAGTTTATAAAAGTAAAATGGGAAACCCCTTGTTAGAATGAGATGCTTAATTTTGATTAGACATGTTAATTAGGTGAGCTGACAGGGGCTTCTGGTTACTGGACTTCAATACTTTGATAGCTGGACCTTGGTAATCAGCCTCAGGAGGAGGAAGTGGCCTTTAGGAATGTAATCTATTTTTTTTTTTTTAAACAAGGCAGAGGAAATGGGATAGAAAAGCAAGACTTGCCAGAGCCATGCTTGCTACATGAGAATCCCTTCAACTTTCTCATTTTATTGGTTATAGGATCTAATTGTTTAGTTTTACTAGGTTCTGCTGGGCCACTACAAAAATCCCCTCTCAAACCTAAACAGAATGGCCCACTACTTTGCAATCTGTACGGACATTCCTTCTACTATTTCTTCTTGGTCATTCTTGGATGCTCTACCTGTCTCCTTAGATATGGCAGCTCTGAAAAGTCCCATACTTCAATTAGCTTTCGCTCACAAAGCCCCACGGTAACCCTTCCTATGGTTTGCCATCTAGACTGTCTCCTGCTGGGGCCTCTCCATGCTCCCTACTTTCTATTCACCGTTGCGTCTGAGGTACCTCCTCCCCTGACTGTTGCTCACCGACATCGCTCATATTGATTAAAGACCTGACCCCTCTCACAGATGGGTGACAAATGGCCTTCAAGATCACAACTGAAGACAAGCTGTGCTACTACTGTAATGAATCAAGAAGTGGGGTTGTTGGGCTTTTAGAGTGTCTGAGGGCATTGGCATAGAACATCCACAGAACTGGCAGACTGATCTATGGAGAGAACAGGACCTCATGAGTTGTTTTGGGGAAGGCGTTCAGGGGTTCAGTGGTGGAATAACACGTCACACCTTTCATTATTAGGTTTTGAATGTGAAATGTCATCCATAGGCTCATGTATTTGAGCAGTTGATATCCAGTGGATGACTCTGTTTAGGAAAACATGGAACCTTGAGTGAGGGAGCCTTGTTGGAAGAAGTACATCACTGTGGATGTGCTTTGAAGTTTTACATCCGGGCTCACTTCCCATTTGCTCTCTGCTCTCTGACTGCAGATACAATGTGACCAGGGGCCTCTCATTCCTGCTATAATGTCTTTAGCACCTGGGTGGACCGTACCCTGGAACTGTGAGCCTAATAAATTCTTTTTTGCTTTAAGTTAGTTTTTTGTCAGGTGATTTGCTACAGTAACAAGAAAACTAATATATGTATATTAAAGAAAACAGAAGACTGAACTCAGAGGATTTCCAGCCACCTGAAAGAAAGATAAAATTTATGAATACAGACCCAAATTTTCTGTGGTCAGTGGCACTGGATTTGGGACATTCTCCAATGGGAAAAGGCATTCGTGATGGCAAGGGCAACCGTGGGGCCCATCATGGTTGCTATTGATACAGGCAGTGCATCCTTTCAATTCAACAAGTCAGGCATTTATTATGATCCAGGCTAGAGCAGCAAGGATCTAGGTCATGATGTTCTGTGGTTGGCTACAGCTGAATGAGCAAATTCAAAGGATGGTAACCACTTGCTTGTCAACAGCAGCTGGGATCCTGAATAGGGTTCAAAGGGCTACATCAAAACATCCAAAGACAAAAAACCAAAAGTGCTGCAGCAGCCAGATGCCTCATTGCATGGGCTGATGGATAGCGGTGATAAAGGAATCAAGGGCAGCATGTATGGAGGGATCTTATCTTAAAACTGACCAGACCCCATTGTATAAGAGAAAGCACGGAGTCACTGAGAATCTCAGTTATGGTTTGGATTCTATGCCCTTTTTACAAGGGTTATAATATTGTTTTTACAATGTTATAGCTCCTTTAAATCCCAGTACAAGGAGATTAATTATACTGAAGAGTCATTGCTTAATTTTAAGACTCGAATTGTATAAAAGTTTGTATATAGCTTTGTCTTTTAAAAATAAAGTTTAGTTCAATATAAAATATCAGCATAGTGGAAAAGGTCATGCCACTCATTTCCATGTTTATAATAACATCAAACTAACAAAGCTATACAGACAAGAGAAAAGATTAGTGATTGCCAGCAGGACCGAGATAGGTAAACAGTGCTTCAAAGGTACAGCAGAATTCCACTTAGAGACAGGAACATCTTTACAACCTGTTGGTGGCGCTGTTGCACAATTCTACACATGAGATCTACTTCATCAACCGCATACTCACAGATGAGTGTGTAAAATCTAGAAGCTGGAGGTCTGTGGCCTAGCAGTGCTGGACTCTTAGCAGCAACAGGGACTGGGGACAGGAACTGAGCTGCCAAGAGAAGCTAGAGTTCTTCACGAAGGACAAGAATTTCAAGTTGAGTTAGCGTTCATTAAAAAAAGAGAACCAATTTTAATACAGACATAAACCTGGACATTAAGGGGGAGAGAAAGATGATTAGAATGAGGGTGGCATACGCTCAAAATATAGGAATATAGGCAAGGGCTCTTCAAGAGAGAGAAATGCTTACATGTCTTAAAGCTAGACAGATGGTGTGTGTGTGGTGTGTGTATGTGCGAGTATGTGTATATGTAAATTTTTGATGGTCCCTGAAGTAATATTGTTTAAAGAGCTTCTAAGAAATATTTTTCTTTCAGTAAATTAAAGCACAGGGTGGCTCTTGGGGAACATTGCACAGGATTATGGGTGGATGAGGTAAGGCCATTTATCACAAGAGTCAAAGGACTCCTCAATAGACTAAGTCACACACACACACACACACACACACACACACACACACACACACACACAAACCTGATGCAGAAATTTGACTGTAAACAAGGCTCTCAGTATTATTTGTGAGATCCTTTACAGGTTTATATTAGGAAAAGAGGTTATAGATGCTTTGGCCTTCCACATGATTCTGATACTTTAGCATTCTTACTTGTAATATCTTTTTTTTTTTTTTTTTTTTTAAAAACAGGAATACTGTCTTTATGTAGAAAATATTCCATGGTTTTTGTTAGTTGTGTTGAAATTCTGCACCCTTAGCCTGTGGAGACTTTAACCAGATTTCTGGGTGAAAGGTTCCCATATTTTCTGATGAAAATATTGTCATAGTGGTTGTAGAAGTTTGCACTCCCACCAGCAAAAGAGGGTTGTTCCCTTGCTCCATATTCTCCAGCCTGATCATCATTAGAGAGGCTTCATCCAGCAACTGATGGGAACAGATGCAGAGACCCACAGCCAAACAACAGGCAGAGGTTGGGGAACCCTATGGAAGAGAAGGAGGAAGGATTGTAGAAGTCAGAGGGGTCCTGATATCATGAGAACACAGCCCACAGAATCAGTTAACCAGGGCTCACAGGGGCTCACAGACTGAAGCAGCAATCATGGAGCCTGTGTGGCTCTGAGCTATGTCCCTGCATACATGTTATGGTTGTGTAGCTTAGTGTTCTTGTGGGACTCCTAACAGTGGGAGTGGGGGTATCTCTGACTCTTGTGCCTGCTCTTGGGATCCTTTTCATCTTACTGGGTTCCCTTGTCCAGCTTTGATATAAGGGTTTGTGCCTAGTCTTATTGCTTCTTATTATGCCATGTTCAGTTGATATCACTGGGAGGCTCGCTCTTTTCTGAAGGGAAATGGAGGAGGAGTGGATTTGGGTGAGAGGGGAAGTGTGTGTGTATGTGTAGCATGGGGGGACTGGAAGGAGTGGAGGGAGGGAAGACTTCAGCTGGGGTGTAAAGTATAAAAGAAGAAAAGAAAGAAACTTAATAATGTGAATAAATAAATGAATGAATGAATAAGTGAATAAATGAATGAATAAATAAATAAATAAATAAATAAAATAATAATAATAATAAATAAAATGTAACCACTGGGTGTAACTTGGTGAATTTGCCAAAATTTCTATATATTATTTTGGGATTATCTGTGTGAGTGTATAAATTATTTTCTTTTGAGTTAGACTTATTGTGTTGTATAGACTGGACCTGGATTCAAAATCTTCCTGCCTCTGCCTCATGAGTAGCTGGGATTATGGTGACTATGCCACTAAGTTCTTCAGTACAATAATTTAAAAATAAAATTTAAAGAGAAATCTTACAATAAAATTACTGGAATCAGCCCAGTATCGTTCTACAATCTACAATTGATTGAATAAACTGTGTTATATCTACATATTATACACAACTTTAATGACATAATGAATATACCAGCTGTCCTGATCTGATCACAGTGTACATGTATTGGAATGCCACAGTATGTTCCATAATATACACTACTTTTGTGTTAATGTATATTTAAACAAAAAAAAATAAGTGTGGTGGTTTGAATATGCTTGGCCCAGGGAGTGGCTCTATTAGGAGGTATAGGCTTGTTGGAGTAGATGTGGCCTTGTTGGAGGAAGTATGTCACTGTGTGTGTGGGCTTTAAAACCCTATCCTAGCTGCCTGGAAGTCAGTCTTTTCCTGTTTGTCTTTGTAACAAGATGTAGATCTCTGAATTCCTCCTGCACCATGTCTGCCTGGAAGCTGCCATGCTCCCATCTTGATGATAATGGACTGAACCTCTGAACTTGTAAGCCAGCCCTAATTAAATGTTGCCTTATAAGAATTGCCTTTGTCATGGTGTCTGTTTACATAAGCAAAACCATGACTAAGACAATAAGGAATACACATGTAAAACTAGTGTGAATAAGTAAAAAATTGTGGTTTAGAGCACTAGATAGGATGCTCCAGCTAGAACGTGAGAAAGAAAAGTAAGCAAGAATGAACTATAGACCTGATGCCATGGACAACAATGGGAATTAAATGGATTTGAAGTTAGCTACTTTCTGTTGCTGATAGAAATTAGGTATAAGGCAGCCCCAATCCACAGGCCAAAGGAAAACAATAACAACAAAAAAGTCGATATGACGTATCAGAACACTGGGCACACTGAGTATTACAGTGAATTTGTGATGGCTAACTTTATGTTTAAAAATTTTAAATCTCTGTGCTTAAGAGAAGTATAAAGCTAGACCACCAAACGTTAAAGTCTGATAAGGGCTAAATTTTTTTACTTCTTTTTCTGCTTCTGTAAACATACTTGTTTTGTGTAAGAGGACCTTCTGCTTGCACCTAGACTAAGCCTGTGAGTCTCCATCTCTTTAGGGGAGTAGAACAACGCTTTCACTGGGGTCATGTATCAGATAGGGGTTGTATATCAGATATTGTGCATGTCTGATATTTACATTATGATTCATAACAGTAGCAAAATTACAGTTATGAAGTAGCAACAAAAATGTTTTAAAGGGTCACAGCATTAGGAAGGTTTAGAACCACTAGTTTAGAGAGAATGTAACCTTGTGTTTCTTTGCCTTTATAAACCCCTGACTGAAGTGGCTGGGTGTTATAGTCTGGAATCCTGAGACCCTGGAGTAGACCTGGTGCCAATATCTGAATAAAAGCCTCTTCTTTGTTAAAATGTCTTAACAGTCAGACTGGTGGGTCTCTGAACAACCCAAAGACACATAACTTTGGGGGCTTGTCTGGGATCTGGACCTTCAGACAGATCTACCTTCTCTTTCTGGCTGACCTTGGGACCCTGAAGGCTCCCAGAGTACTGGAAGCCAAGGAATCAGACAGGTCAAGCATTAGGAGGGAGCTATCCATAAGGTTTTCTATGCTTAGACTGTAAGAAAAGCGGCATTGGAAAACCTCAAGAGGTATAGGTGAGGATCCTATCTGTAGCAAGCATTTGTGAGACTCATAGCAGAACGCAGTGCTAAATCCCATGTTGGAGGGACTTCGTGAATCATGCTGGCCCTCTTTTGGTTTTGGTTTGTCTGGGTGGCCATCAGATTGTAGAATTTAGTCTGTCCGTTTTGTGTTGCTTTCATTGCTTGCATTTTTGGTGCTGCATCTTTTTTTTTTTTTTTAATTCTTATCTTTAAGCCTTATTTTTTCTTAGATTACTCTGTTCCCTTCCTCTAGTCACTGGATTCAAGTATCTTTTAGGTATGGGTAACATTAAATTGTTTTTTATGCTGTGCTACTTCAATGAAAATCTGGCTCTGGAGTTGAGTTATGGTTCTCCATCCTCTAGACCCAAGCATGCTTATTTAAAGGTTTCCTCCAAAATCTCCAACCTACATCAGGCAGGTGGCCTCACTATGTGACAGAGAAAAGAACAAAAGAAAATGAAAAGGACAGACTATTCCCAGTGAGGACTATTGCTACTCGTCTCATTCTCCTTTTTTTTGTTGTTGTTGTTGTTGTTGTTGGTTTTTTTAGGTTTTTCAAGACAGGGTTTCCCTGTGTAGCCCTGGCTGTCCTGGAACTTACTCTGTAGACCAGGCTGGTCTCGAACTCAGAAATTCACCTGCCTCTGCCTCCCAAGTGCTGGGATTAAAGGCCTGGGCCACCACTGCCCGGCTGGTTTTTTTTTTTTTTTTTTTTTTTTTTTTTTAACTCTAAAACTTTGGCTAGAGTGTAAATCTTATCCAATGATTTGTAAGATTATTATGTAATAGTCTTATTACGTTCTGTACCTCAAGATTTGTAGGTTTATTGGTATGGTTAAAGCTCTGTAAAATCTATAACAAATGTTAATTTAAAACTTATGGCATGGGGGTTGATGGTTGAAAATCTATAATCTTAATTGACTGTAGGATATGGCATACACAACTTGGATTCAACTCTAGTTTAAAAGAAATGGGTGTTTTTAGATAACAGTGTGTCTCCAAAATATTTTGAATCATGATTTGTGTGTGTGTGTGTGTGTGTGTGTGTGTGTGTGTGATTCTTGCCTAAATATAAGAGTAACAGATGAGGGGAAACATTTTGGGAAATAAGACTAAAAAGGCTATGATGATTAAAAAAATGTAATAATTTTTATTCTCTAATGGAGGAAGCAAATGAGGTTTTGTTTACTGTGTTCAGTAACTCTTTGCTCTTTTTAAAATATGGATAAATAACAGATCTTCTGGATGTCATCTCTTTCTCAGAATAAAGTCATGGGTTCAAATAAAATGTTTGTCCTTGAATGTTTTCAAAATTCATTGATCCTGCAAATGTCAGTCAGTGGTTTGATATATGCAAAAATTCTTCTAGTAATTTTGCTAATTTCAGTTTTCACTTATTTATTTATTTATATTTATTTATTTATTTATTTATTAATTAATTTCTTGTCAAATTTATTACTACTAGGGTTAAACACTCCATTCTTAGACAATGCTTTGACAAGGCTTTCAGCCCCTGTTGTTCAAAGTCACCCTTCCTTTAAGACTATCAGATCAAGAAACAGATGCCTTGTCCTCACATCACCCCTAATTTTGTTTTACTTTTTGTTGACAATTGAATAACTGCCAGTGTAATATATATATATTACAGTTTATTGTTGTTGGGGAAGAATATGACAGTGAGTCTATGATTAAAAGACAAGGAAGAAATGAATCCTCAGTGGAAGTCCCATTCCCCGAAATGGCTCTACTCTACAAAAGCCATGAACAACTGCACAGTTTTCACTTTAAATAGAAGGCTATGACTAGATACATACTTGAGCTAATTGAATGCACCACCTCAGGCAGGACCCAGAGGACTAGGTCTGAGAAATCCATTTAAAAGACAGACAGAAAATACTGCCAAAGCAGAACCAACCAGGAAAGCTTCAGAAAGGCAGGTGTCTCAAAAAAAAAATCAGCCCAGGTCGCCTCCTGGCTGACAGTCGCCATGCAGAATCTGTGTCCTTAGCTCAATCTTCGGATTAAAAATACCAGCAGAGGTGTAATGTCCTGAGATAATATCTGACTGTAGTTTTGGACAGGCTAAGAGGGAGAGAGCTGTATTATTATAGATAAAGAATAACAGAGGCTTGAGAAACAAGACAAACCAGGATGGAAAGGGATTTTAAAGATTAAAAATATAGTGAAGGAGACGACAAACCATGAATTGGGGACATGGCTATGACCTAAACCTGAGATATTCCTATCTTACGATATAGCAAGATACTATGAAATCTATCTCCATACCTAAGGTGTATTTAGGCTAACAGAAACTGACTTGAAACTATATATATATTTGTGGGTTTGGCAGCCAAAGGCGGATACTGCCTGTGTAGCAGTCATAGAATTAATGCTGTCCTGTGTGACCACTGGAGACTGAAGGCACTCTGTCTCCTTGGGGATTGTTGAGATTACTGAGGTGGAGCCTAGAGTAACCATACAGGAAGTCAGTAAGTCTCTGCCATTTTATTGATACAGAGGCCATTTGGTTTATACTTCCTGATAAAATTTATCCTTCTTGGATTTCTGATGGTATTGATGGCTTACTACAGCTTTATCAGTTTAGTGGCAGCTGTCTGGCTAATGCATTTCATATATGAAAATCAGGACTTGCTTTTCCTAGAGCTATTATGTCTCCTGGTGAGAAAGGCAAACACACAAAACAGACTTCCATATAACTTTTACTATTCCTGTACTTGAAAGAACTTGCATTGCAATGGCTGCCCTTAGTGTTCAACCTCTGTGTCTCATGGTAAATGACTGAATGGACAAGGGGGTTGAGGTTTATGTAAGTTGTAAGGGTCAGAGAAACTAATTAAAAATAACAATAATAGAACTTAAAGATGATATATGATGTTAAGACCTCAAAGGTTCAGAGTTTTTACATATTAATCAATGGAGTGCTGATGAGCTATTATTATGGCTCTGGCAAAGAAAGCACTGACTACTGTTATAGTCACAAGCTCAAACTCTAAAATTTCCTTTGGTTGCTTTAAGTATAGACTAAAAGGTGCTTCTTGTTCTGCTTGAAACATCTCTGTCCAATCTCTTTATATATCCAGCCATCTGGAGAGAGTAAAATGTGTTAACGTTTTAACTAAAAATCATCTTGGGGGTTTCCAAAGCTTTTACTATGATTCAAAGGTATGAGTCTACTGTTTTGTTTTGTTTTTCTACAGTGTGGATCTCTATACAGATTACAAACAGAGGTAATGAAAACTTTTATCTCCTTTTGTAAACTTTAAATTTTGTAAGCTTCAGGAAGTCATGACTTGGATTTATGTGTCATAGGTCAAATGACTCCAGGTAAGTACTCTTCCTGTCAACTAAAGGTCAAAGCTTCCCCACCCACTGCTTAGTCCTGAGGGGAAAGTTCTAAACATAAGATTTTCCTTTAACTCCCTAAACTTTAACTTCTATCCCTAGTCTATATCTGTCCCAGCAGATTTCCACTTGGATGACAGACACCATCCATGAATCAGCTATGGACTACAAACTAGTCCAAGAGGCTATAAGCTGTGGACTTGCAAATTTAGATCACCAAATGTTAAGGGCTTTTAAGGGTTACACTTTTTACTGCTTCTGTAAATAAGCTTGTTTTGCAGAGAGGACCTTCTGCTTGCAGGAGAACAAACTGTAACTTTGTATTCTTAGGCTTTATAAACCCTTGACTGAGGTGGCTGGGGACTGCATTGGGGAATTCCAAGTCCCGGGTGTAGACCTGGTGCCAGTAGTTGAATAAAATCCTCTTCTTTGTTAAAAATTGTTAATAGTGAGACTGGTGAATCTCTGAATAGCTTTACACAGGAAATGAGCAAAGGAACGGAAATCCCTAGAGGCTGGAATTATCAAGATGTTCTTTGTTCTTACTTCCTGGTTATTTTGCCTTGTAATTTCAGCAGAAGTTTACCCCCATCTAGTAGGCTCCTGAGCCTGTCCTTTCCCTAGTTCATCAACCAGTCAGAACCCACTAAATATGTTCTTTGTAACCAACCAGAGTAATTCCAGCTATATGCCTGCTTAACATGTGGATGAGACCAAACTGGCCAGTTTCCCAGGATATATAGATCTCCTCTGATATTTGATACTTGGCAACTTCTTTTTGAGTCCCTCCTGGCAACAGAAATGTTTCTTTGCTTCTTCATAAACTTTGCTTGCTTCCCCCTCTTCTGTGCTGCCTCAGCTTATTCTTTACTACCAAGAGACAAGAAGCTCAGCTCTGCTTGAAGAAATGGCTCAGTAGTTAAGAGCACCCAGCTGAAAAGACAAGGAGCTCTTCAGAGGTTCTGAGTTCAAATCCCAGCAACCACATGATGGCTCACAACATCTGTAACTGTATTTCCACGGGATCCAATACCCTTCTGGTATGCACATGTTCATGCAGACCAAATACATAAAATATATAAATAAATACATCTTTTAAAGGAAAGAAAGAAAAGCTCAGCTCCAAGGCAGGAAAACTGTAACATTGTGACACACACCTGACAAGAAGCAACTTAAGGAATGTTACTTGACTCCTGATCTAAGAAGGGATGTAGTCTATCACATCAAGGAAAGCATGAGATGGGTGGTAACTTTATATCTACAGCCTGGAGGCAGAGGGAGATGATGCTCACGCTCAGTGCACATTCTTCTTTCTATGCCTTCTGGGATCCCAGCACATGTGATGGTACCATTTAGGCTGGGAATCCCCAGCTCAGTTAGACCTTTCTGGAAACACCCAGTCAAATTGGTAATAAAAAAAATTAACCTGAGACTCTTCAGAGCAACTGGAAAGAATATAAGACCAGGCCCTGTGACACAATGAATTAAAGCTCAGTGAAGTGAGTATTTCTCAGGAGTAAAAGACATAGAAAAACATAGATAATGAAGATTGGAAAAGTAAAAAAACAAAAACAAAACCACAAAATAAACAAAAACACAAGCCAAAGAAAAAGAACAACAACCACTACCACTACCACCACCAAAAAACCTGAGGAATTCTTCGCCAGATTGGCCTCATGAAAAATGCTTATAAAAGTATATGACTGGGGCTGGAGAGATGGCCTAGCAGTTAAGAGCACTGACTCCTCTTCTAGAAGTCCTGAGTTCAATTCCCAGCAACCACATGGTGGCTTGCAACCATCTGTAATGGGGATTTGATACTCTCTTCTGGTGTGTCTGAAGACAGCTACAGTGTACTTATATACATAAAATAAATAAATAATTATTAAAAATATTTCCCCAAATGCTATTGTTATTTCCAAGTTCAGAATTTTAACATTGATCAATGGAGTGCTAATAAGCTAATGGAACATTGGCAGTTTACAATTCAGTCATAAGCTCAAGATTTTAATTTCCCCTTTGCTTGTTTTCTGAATATAAACTTAAAGATGCTTCTCATGCTAAAAAAAAAAAAAAACAAAAAACCAAAAAAACAAACAAAACAAAACAAAACAAAAAAAGAACAAACCTCTTTTCACTCTATATAATCTAGTCTTCCAGATTGAGGAAAAAAATGTTCTGTGCCTTTTGACCCAAACCCATAGCTTTTACTAGGTTTCAAAGGCATGAGTCTACTCCTGTTGTTGAACAGACACCTGTTAACTACTTTTTCTAAAATACGGATTTCAACATAATGGTAAATACTAATGTACATCCCTTTGTAAACTAAAGTTCACATAAGCCTCAGGGAGTCAAAAGTCCTAAGACTCAGAGCCACCTGTCACAGATCAAATGGACTCTAGATAAGTATACCTGCCTGTTCTGATCCAATCCAGCAGGTGACCCCAAATCAAAATGCAAAGCCTTTGTCTTTTGACACTGATAGCATTGCAAATCATATTCTGAAACAGTTACAGGTCATTTTCCCTTCATGGTCCTCATTTATATTTCTCTTATTGCATGTAGCAGAGCTTGGCTTAATGATCCCTTTTTAATAGCATATCTATTACCTGGTTTTGAGAGAAATCATTAAAGCTTTTACAGATGTCAAAGCAGAGTTACAGAAATTTAAGCTCCAACATCTTCCCTATCAGAAGATAGTAGTCAATGACAGGTAAGATTGTCTTGAAAACCTCATCCTAAGATAGACCATGAATACAAGATTATTCTCATGCCAAGATAAGAGCTGTGTTTTCAGATGGCAACCTAAGACAGGCACAACTTCTGTTCTGTGACTGATAAAGGGTATGGGTCTTATAGATGAAAAAGACAAGTAAGATTCTTTCAGAGGTGGATCAACCTAAGACAAGGCATGAAAACTAGGATTCATGTACTGATGACGGACGGGTAAGGTCCACACTTCTTGAGTGGACATCTAAGACAGGCACAGACTTTTTTGTGCCAATAGCTGAGACAGCTTTGACTTCTATAGATTAAAAAAAAAATGTGAGGAGCACCTCCAGAGTTAACTTTGGTTGACTTCTTGCTTGTGATTAATCATGAATGAGTCTGCTAACATCTGTCTTTGTTTTTAGTTAAGACATCCATTTTATCCTGCCAAGTTCTTCTTACACTTATGCCTTTGAGAGACTGTCCTAGCCTGAAGGAAATGGCCTTAGTCAAACATAGATACTGTATACCATAAACTCGCCACACAAGCAATTATACTTATTGTTTAACTTCCTTGAATTGGTCATGCTTTCATTGCTTGACTTTAAAAGACACTGAGAAAATACAGTCACAGCTGGCGTGGTATTGTATTGACCAGCAGTCCTCTCATATCTGTCTATTGCTTCTTCTTTCTGCCCTTCCTATAATCATCCTCACTCCCTCCTATATGGCCCCCAAGTTGACTGACTGGCAGGATCCAGTGTTCCATAGTGCACGAACCATTCTGCCTCTCTTTCTTTCTCATATCTCCACCATATACTCTATCTTTACCATCTCTCCTTCAAATATTGGTTCATCATAGTGGTGCTTTGGTATTTCCAGCCTATCTTCCCCATTGTTTTCATTTCTGAATTAATGGGGTATGTTTATACTTGTTAAGAATAAGTTAATGTTTTGCTTACAGGTTTTTAAATCCATCCTCAACAGAGTGACACTATGTACCTTAGGCCGACCTGTATCATGTCATCTTCCTACCCTGGACTCCCAGTTGCTGGGATTACAGGTATTCACCAGGCTCCTTATTTTTTTTACCCTTGAGTTATCCACACTGGCTATTATATTTATTTTCTGAATCTGTTTCTTAAATATCTTTAGAGTAACACTTTCTGCTTTTAAAAATTGTGGCATAGTATACAGCATAGAGAAATCTACCATTTTACTCTTTTTTTTTTTTTGAGTGAACATCTCCATTGCATTAAGTGTACTCACATTCAAGAACTCTTCAGTGATCTCAAGCAGCAAGTCTGTACCACAAAACAAGAGATCTCCACTATCTCCTTCCCCATCCCTGGCAACCCCTGTTCTTCTTTCTTCCTACATGAATTTGCTTATTCTCAGTGGCTCCGTAAGAAGATGACAGTATTTTCTATTCTTGCATTGGATTGTACTTTTATATCTCCAAAGGATAGCATGGGAGAGAAACTGTTAGAAATGAAAGGGAAAAATGCTTCAGAGAAGAAATGGAAGTGAAAGCTAGGGGAGTAGACCATGTTTGTAGGAGAGGAAAACAGAAGTCCAGCATGCTGAAGAAAATGAACAGACCTAAAAAGAAAATAAAATTAAACTCAAGCAGGAGTACTGCTGGATTTCCCCCTTCCTGGTTGCCTCCCAGTATTGTGACATTTATTTTTGTCAACAATATTTTACATTTTATGTTTTCCAGGATGAAAGGCTTGCACATCTTTTATAAATACTTTGATTAGCATATAAAGTGATGGATTTTATTATGGCATTTTCATACATTCATACATACATACATACATATCATCATACTTCATTCTTATTGCTCTACCCCACCGCCCTTGCCACCTCCCTCTCTTACTATTTCTCTCCCGAAGTAATTTCCCCTTCTGCTCCCAAGATCCACATGTTCTTACTCTTCTTTGTTACCAACTTCCTCTCATGGTCCTCTTTTGACTTTGAAGTCTTGTGCACATTTATGTAAACTGAAATCTAGACTTTACCTATGCAACTTTTGTCTGTTTTTACTAAGGCTTATTTCACTTATTATGATTACCCTAGGAATTCTTATTTTCCTGCAGACTAGAGGACTTCATTCTTCTATATGGCAGAATAAAATTCCATTGCACAGTTTCTTTATCCATTTATTTTTGATCTAGTCTGCTTCCATATCTTAGCTACGGTGTATAGCAATCAATATGAATGTCTTTGCATACATTTCAAAAATTATTTCTACAATTTTTTAACAGCTTCTGTAAATGTTCCTTTTTAAGTTTACTTATTACTAATATGTAAAATGTAATTATTTATTTATTTAATGCAAAATATACATAACAGAACATACTATGTAACTTTAAAAAGGACATAATCTTACTATGAAAATTTTTTGTCATGATTCTCCTGACTCTACTTCTCTAACAACATAGAGTCTAGCTGTCTTCATAAAAGTTTTGTTGCTGTGAAGAGACACCATGACCAAGGCAACTCTTGGAAAACATTTAATTGGGCCTGGTTTACAATTTTGGAGATTTAATTCATTATCATGGCAGGAATTGTGGCACTATGCAGGCAGACATGGTGCTGGAGGAGGAACTAAGAGTTCTATATCTTCATCCAAAGACAGCAGAAGGAAATTGAATTCCGTACTGGGCAGAGATTGAGCATAGGCAACTTCAAAGCCTGCCTCCACAATGACACACTTCCTTCAACAAGGCCACACCTTCTAATAGTGCCACTACTCATGGGCCAAGAATTCAAGCACATGTGTCTATGAGGGCCATTCCCATTCAAAATAACACATTCCATTCCCTGGCCCCATAGGCTTATAGCCATAATATAATATAGTCTAACTTCAAAAGTCTCCATAGACTATCACAGTCTCAACAATGTTTAAAAGCTCAAAGTTCAAAGTCTCTTCTGAGATTCATGCAATCTCTTAACTATAATCTCCTTTAAGATCAAATTTAAAAAGCAGATCACATACTTCTAATGTGTCATGGCACAGGATAAACATTACTGTTCCAAAACATAGAAAAGGGAGCACAGTGAGGAAATACTGGCCAAAGCAAGACTGAAAACAAGCTGGGGAAACTCTGAACTCTGTATCTTCATGTCTATTATCAAAATGTTCTTTAGATCTCCAACTCTTTCAGCTTTGTTTACTGCAATACATTTCTTTCTCTTGGGCTGGTTCCACTCGCTATTAATAGCTTTCCTTGACAGGTATCCCATGGCTGTTACATCTCTAATATTTTGGAGTTTCAAAGGCAATAGAAGCTTCATCTTTACAGCTTCACACAATGACCTTTCTGGACATCACACAATGGCCTCTTTGGACCTTCATGCAGGGACACCCCTGCCACACATCTGGTCTCAGTACATAACTTTCCTTAGTTATGGAGGGAGATTCCATAACCCTATCTTTTGTCTTTGACTCTTAACCCAGAACTAAACTGCCAAGTTCTTCTGCTTGCTGGTGCTGGAACATGGCCCTGTTATTCAATTACATCTTACTACCTTTCTATTTTTAATGTTTTCCTTTACTACCTAAGCTTGGCTGTCATGGAACTTACTCAAGACTGGCTTTGAATTCAGATCTGCATGCCTCTGTCTCCTGAGTGCTGGATTAAAGTCAAGTTCTACCATGTCTGGACCTATGCTTTTCTTAATCCCTTTCCTTTTCATAAGCTGAAGCTTCACTGGGTGGGATCATGCTCCCATGTCACCACTCCCTTAATTCTATTTAATATCCTTGAACACAGGATTCTTCTCCATTCTGCTTCCTAGTGCCCCTTTAATCCTTGCATCACACATTTTTTTTCCTCTCTCAAAATGCTTTTCATAAGAGTGATCCACAGGACAGAGCCTATGCTAGATTATTTTGAAACTTCCATTGACAAAGCAAAATATCACAAGAATGATCTCTAGGCAACATACTAAAATTTTTTTCCTACCAAACCTTTTGAGCCTGGCACCATAGTTCAAATCACCTTCAGCACCACTGTCTTCCATGCTTCTACTAGTATCACCAGTTCATTGCTTTGCTAACTCAGAGTCCCAAAATCTGCATTCCTCCAAACAAAAGCATGGTCAGGCCTATCACAACAATAACTCAGTCCCTGGTACCAACTTCTGTCTTAGTTAAGTTTTTTCATTGCTGTCAAGAGTCACTATGACCAAGGTAACTCTTATAAAGGCAAACATAATTGGGGCTGGCTTATAGTTTCAGAGGTTTAGAAACTCATCATCAAGATGCGAAGCATAGCAGCATGCAGGAAGACATGATACTGGAGATGGAGGAGTTGAGAGTTCTGTATCTTGATCTGAAGGTAGACAGGAGGAGACTGTCTGCCACACTGGGCAGACCTTGAACATAAGAGATGTTAAAGCCTGCCCTTACAGTGACAAACTTCTTCCAATAAGCCACAACTACCCCAACAAGGTAACACTTCCTAATAATGCCTATCATCATGGGCCAAGCATTCAAACATATGAATCTATGGGGGCCATTCCTATTCAAACCACCACAGATACCAGGAGGAAGTCTTTTTATTTCTTTTCTCAATATGACACAAACACAATATTGGTTTGTAAAACAAAAAGAATAAAACCCACCAGGGATAGACTAAATAGTACTTTGTTAACTTTAAAATTTCTGAAGGTTAATGAGAAAGGATCAACAGCAGCTGAGAGACACTGGGAATATATATATATATGGATTAAATCAGCCTATATACTGTAAGGAGGTAATAACATTAGAAGTCAGCAAAAGCTTTGCATTGGGGATGTGGTTTGTTTGTTACCATAATAACATAATCTCTGCATTAGTAAAAGGCACTGTGATTAGGCTGAGTCTGTTTCTGACAATTGATGTAGTCTTAGTCTACCTGTTATGATTAAATCAGAAAGCTTTTCTATGTAACTTTTAAATTTTTACTTTGTCTGCTAAGAAAATCCATTCCACAATACTATCTCCCATTTGCATAATGGGCACAGTAGGAGAGTTAGTTGAAGGCAAATTAACCAAAATTCAATCAAATTGTGATCTATGCTATCCACATATGCATCTTGCAGTCTCTGTTCTGCCAGAGTTATCTCTCTTTCTCTGCTTCAGCTGTTGACCTTCTTGGACTGTTTAAATCCGAATCTTCTTGTAAAGTTTGAAACAAATTATTTAACTCTTGAGTAGTTAATCTAGTGGTAGGCTGTAGCCAATTACTGTCTCCCATTATTCTTTTAAAAATCATTAAGAGTCTGCAACTGATCTCTTCTGATCTATATTTTGTGATTGAATTTTCTGATGAATTATTTTACAACCCAAAGAGTTAATAGAATCTCCTCTCTGTAGCTTTTCAGGAGCAATCTGTAACCCCAAGCATGGCAGAATTCTTTTTGTTTCCTTAAACATTTTTCTAAAGTATCTGCATCAGAATCAGCCAACAAAATATCATCCAGGTAATGATGAGTAACAGATTGAAGAAATTGTCTATGAATTATTTCTAACAGTTGTTGCACAAAATATTGGCATAAAGTTCAACTATTTAATGTTTCCTGTAGAACAACTTTCCATTGATATCTCCACCATTATTATAAGTAGGTACTGTGAAAGCAAACCTTTCCTTATCCTCCTCATGCAAAGTGATTATAAAAGCAATCTTTTAAATCAATTATCTATCATAGCCATAACTTAGATAGTAAAGAAGGTAAAGGATTTCCAGGCTATTACAGATCCATTGGTTGACTTACTCTATTCACCACTCTTAAGTCTGTTAACATCTTCCATTTTCCTAATTTCTTTTATAACAAATACAGGGTAATTTCATGATCTGATAGACTGATATGTTAAGCTGCTCAAGGGCCTGTAATTTTTCTAAGCTAAGGGCCATTGCTCTGCCCGTACAGGTTTGTTAGTCAACCATTTTAAGGGTTGGGCTATTGTTTTTTTCAGCAGTGTCCTGTTGGAGTATACTATGTGAAAGCGTGTCTCTGAATATTCAATGGTTAATTGTGTATTGACAGAGAGCTATTGGCCCATTACCAGTCTTATATTTTGTAAATACTCATTCTTTCTCACTCATCTAAATCAATCTAAAATTCTATCTGATTGGTTTTAATAGAGATCTGATGGTCAATAGCTGGCTGGGTAGGAAGTAGAGGATGGATCTTCCAGGAGAGAAAGGAACACTGGTAGAAGAAATAAGAGGCAGGAAATTCAGAAGACACAGAGGTGAAAGCGCAGACAAGAGTGGAGCAGAGAGGTAGACCTGGCCATGTGGCAGAATATAGCATTAGGATTAGTCAGATTAGTCAGGAGATTGGCTAGCAAAAGTCCAAAGCTTTAAAACATTAATAAGCTACTGTTCACTGTGTCATTATTTATATCATTGGTAGGACTGAGAAAGTACCTCTATAGTGCCTCCTTCTTATAAATTTGTTATGTCCTGTGTTTGGACAATTGGCAGAGCCTGGGATTGTTTTTGATGATGTATATCAAGACCTTCCCCAGGAAGCATCTATTATTTCATTTCTACTTTTATTGTGAGTTATATCCGAATTGCAGGAATATTAATCCTAGCACATCACTGTTGTAAAAGATCCCCTCTCCATAAATTTATGAGTATGTCATCATCTTCTGTTCTCTGTCTATGTTTTGAGAGTGACTTTGTACCTGTTGGACAGCTTTTTATGAATCTGTCCTTGTTTCTATCACCTCTATGTGTCTTGTGTGTGTCTCTGCTGTGTGTCTGTGTGTCTATCCCTATATTAGTCAGAATTCTCTAGAGAAAAGAACTGATAGAATATATATATTTCCCATGTAACCAACACACACTCACATATGTGTATATATGTATTATTATATATATGTATGTATCCCATATTATATGTATATAGGACTCAGATTTAGGGTGGTTCTTCCCACTTCAAATGATTCAATCAAGAAAAATTCCCCATAGGTGTAATGAGCCTCTTGGGTTTTTGTTAATTCCAGATGTAATCAAGTTGACATAAAGAATACTATCAGCGCGTGTGGCAGCTTATCACACTGGGCAGAGACAGCGGGTTTCTGAGTTCGAGCAGCGGTCTACGAGTGAGTTCGGCACCGCTACCAGAAACCTGCTAAAACAAAAAAACAAAAAAAAAAAAGATAGCTTACAATTCCTACAAGACTTTGCTCTCTCTTTTATTGAACAGCATAGAAAGTATCACATGGAGAAAAATGAGGATACTCTGCAGAAATCTTTATGGAGTTTTTCAGGCTTAATTGCTGACTCAAGTAGCAAGAGCTACAAATCTTGTTACCGGCGTGTGCGCACGCCTTAATCAGCACTGGGCAACAGGCGATTTCTGAGTTCGAGCCAGCCTGTCTACGACGAGTTTACAGCCGGACTACACAGAGAAACCATCTTGAAACAAAAAAAAAAAAAAAAAAAAAAAAAACCAAAACAAAAAAACATGTCTTTTTTAATCAGACAATGGCCACATGTTGCGTTCAATATCCATGAATGTTACTTTCAAAGTTTATGATGGATATTGACTTTAGAAGATTCCTTTCAATCTCTGTATTTGCTGCTTTTGGCAAAGAATGCATACATACTACATACATACATACATACATACATATTACTTGGGTCTATATAGAAAATTATATAATTTAAGATTGTAGATATTTGTTAGTTTAGATTGTAAATGTTGATTACATGGGAAATCCAAGATAAGTGAGGTTGACTGTTACATTGTTCTCTTAAAAGCAGGTTAAACAAAACAGGCTGAGAACACAGAGTGATAGTAGTCTTAAGTGACCTCCAGGTGTATCACTAACTCTGGCTGTGAGGTTCAGCAAAAGGTCTAGTCTCAGAATGCCAGAGATATTTTCAGAAAACTGCATCATCACTGTGTACCATAGTTTTGCAGTGCCTTGAGGCCAGAAGATGACATTGGATCCTCTGGAACTGGAATTACAGGGGTTTGTGAGTTGCCATGTGGGTTCTGGGAACTGAACCTAGGTCCTCTGCAAGGATATACAATGCTCTTATACATGGAGTTATTCCTCCAGCCCCTGATTTTCTTTTTCTAATTGACAGTACTACAGAGATGTTTCTTTCTGTTTGTGGGCTTGATGTCAAGCTTTAGGATGGAGTTGCTCACTTGGCTCAGCAAGGATGCATGAGAAAGGTGGGATTCTGACTCAGCAGTCATTGCCCATTCATACTCACCATTACCATACATTCTAGAAGACTGAAGGGCTTACATGATCTTGGCTAGCTTCCCACATTTCATGGTCCTTAGTATTAACACCATTGGATCATTGCATAATGTGGCTGTGAGAAAGTTATAAATTCAAGGTAGTCCAAGATGTGTTTGAGAGGCAGGTTATAATCAGAGCAAATCACACTCATCAGATCACAGATACCACGGACGGGATAAAGCAGGTGTGATGGAGAAATGAAGACCAAGGAAGGAAATCAGGGCTTGTGTATCTCTTATCACTCACGAGCAGAGTAACAAATGCCTTTTCTGAGCCAGACTCCTCTCTCTCTTGCTCTACTACCTGCTTTCCATAAGTCAGCAAATCGTTTACCACCATGAGCACTGTAATAATGTTATTCCCTTTCCAATCTGAGTATCACCACAGGAGAAAGGAAGGTCAGTTCAGGTGAAGGGATTGGAATGAAGGGAGTTGAGGCAAGTCCCCTGCTTTATTTAATTTTGCGTGAATGACTTTGCATCATGTCTAGGATAGAGCCCCTAGCCCCCGTATGATAGGGGGCCCACCTTCCACTCCAAAGAAAGATGAAAGAGGCCCCAGAAGTCATGTGTGTATTCATGCACATAGGCACACACATACCTAGAGGTAGAAAAATATGCTCATTTACTAAGAATGTAGGAAGCCCACAGGGAAAGTTTATGGCAACACAAAGAAAGGGATTTGCACTTTTATGTTCACTTGTAGGTAGACCAAGGCCATCATATCTATGGCAATGGGAAAATGCAGCCCTTCCATTGACTACTGGCCAATGTTTTGACTTACACCACAGAAAGACTTTCAGCATAAATCTATATGAACCAGAGTTGGATTTATTAAGCACAGATAAGGGATAGCAAAACTTTAAGGATAAGAATTCAGAGACAGACATTTTAAATGTTTTAGTAATATGTACGTATGTAAGTGTGTGCACAAAATTTTGTGGCTTTTGAAGGTATGTTGCTCAAAAGATGTAATTTACAACCAGATTCAAAGATTAAGCAAAGTTTAGAAGTAAAATAAAAACTATCTCTGGGGACTGAAGAGATGAATAAGCCACTTCAGAGACCAAAAGATCTTGCTTAGGACCAAGGTTTAGGTTTCCAGCACTCATGTTGGGTGGCCCATAGCTGCCTGTAACTCTAGCTCCAGGAGATTCTACACCTCCGGCCTCCACAGGCACACATATTTATGTACATGCTCTGCCCCCACATATACATAAATGAAAATAATGTGTGTATGCATGTAAGTATGCATACATATATGTACATAATATAATATATATATGTGATATATGATCCGGCTTACTTATTTTTCTTAAGGAATTTATTTATTGTAAATGAAGTTGTGAGGTATCTAAGATGGTGCATTGTTCAGGTATTTGCTATAGTAGGCAAAAATGGTGTGGCTGTAGTCAAGGCTTATTGGTGCTCTTGTTTGAGAGAGCTCATCTTCACAAACAGGTCATGATATGCACATATCTGCACATACTTACACAATAATACATTATTTTCAAACAGAAAAAAAAAGAACTGGGAAGCGGTGGCACATGCCTTTAATCCCAGCACTTAGGAGGCAGAGGCAGGTGGATTTCTTAGTTCGAGGCCAGCCTGGTCTAAAGAGTGAGTTCCAGGACATCCAGGGCTATACAGAGAAACCCTGTCTTGGAAAAACAAACAAACAAAAACAAAAAATCAAAAAGAAAAAAAGATTATTATAACTAAAAGGCCAAAGATCGTGTTTTTCTGTCACCATGGATGTTAACAGACAGAGATGGGATTTGAACATGTAAATTGTACTTTATTCAGATGGCAATCTGTGAAGATGGAAGGTTAATACTCTCCCAAAACATCTTATCACATCTCAAAGAAGCTATTTATGGGAAATTAAACAAAGAAAATTCCCACAGCTAGGTAGCTCCCACACTGATGGCTCTGGTGATATCTGTCATGCCCTCATACTGGACCCAGGTACTTCCTCTAGTATCGGGTCAGGTTAGTGCCAGATGGTACTCACTCTTTGCATATTTCTGGACTGGAGAGTTAACTCAGAAGAAACAAGTCATTGATAACGTATGTGTGCAGATTAACTCAAACCAAACAAACTGTCACTGTAGACCGTATACAACTTCATATAGAGTTATATAGTTAGTGTGTGATACAAAGTGTCATACTATCATAGCCTGTTATTCCTCTCCCTTTACAACTGTTGCCTCTTCAAGATCTTCTCTGTATGTGAGAAATGGCAGCCCATCCATTGTCAGTAAGTTTATTTTTACCCATAAGGGAATTTTCTGACATATATCCACACACTCTGTAATAGGCCTTATGCAATAGTGAATACCAGTGCACAGTAAAAGACAAAAAGCAGGAAAATTAGGAAGGCTTCCATGAGGCCTCTACAACTTGGGAGTAAGAAAGTAAGAATCACTCTTCCTTATTTATGCTAGAGATAATTTCATTAATTATATTAGCCTTTTTGCTGATCAATTGAGCATTGTCTAACTGGTCAAAATGAGAGTTTTCTCTAAACTGTTTACATCCATGGCTTTGTTTCAGTAACAAATAATCTACCATAGCCTGCTTTTCCCGGTGGCTTTCCTAACTTGACTTAATTTCTGTCTAACAGCCCCAGTAGCATGGGATGCTGTGTCTAAGGCTCTGCTGGTAGTGCAAGCCAAGTATTCCAATTCTGCATTCAAGAATCCTACCATCACTGGCGTTACAAAGATGGTCATAGAGGCATATTCTGCAGCTCTCCACAGATGCACTTTGTTACCACAAGCAGGCAGGAGGAAATTTCCCTCTTTGTTTTCACTCTGTGCTTCAGGGTGGCTTTCTGGGACATGTGTACTGTAACTCTTCCTATGGTGCAGGGTCCCCCAGCGCTGTTTGCAGCTACAAAAGAGTAAGCTGTCTTCCCACACAGTAGGAACCACCCTGTTGGTAGCTTCAGGTGGCCCACAGCATATAACATAGGGGAGAAAGAATCACATCTCATGAGGGTACTTTCTGTCAGATCTACACAATCTCTAATACACCCTGAGAAAACAACACAATCCCTGGGAGATGTGATACCTGCCAGTTTTAAGGTGAACATCCCCGATTCTACCTTGGTCACAGCAGACCCCCATTATAGATGTCGGGAAAGTCCATTGGCTTCTTTATGTTCTTGAATAAAGTATAGTTTCGTAAATCCTCAAGGTGTGTGCCGACACCCATTAAGCACGATGTAGAAACCTCCTCGAAATACAACCCCCTCTATGGCCAAAGTCAGAGGTATTTAAAACATTTTCTGTTAAGTAAACCATACAATATCATTCTTCTTAAATGTTGTGGTGTCGCCTTGGAGGGTCAAAAGGCCAGTCATTAATAACAGCACAGTTAGCATTGTTTTTGTAGAGTCAACTTCAGGTCCCCTGTTTGCTTGACTGTCCATTGGTCTTCACACACCTTTTTATTGTGGTGCAGTGTATTTAATGTTTCAGTTCAACAACTTGCCCTGCTGTTAGTGTCTCCAGAAGAGATTCCCAGGAGCCAGGCCACGTCTGAGCCTTCTGGTCTGCTGGCTTGAAAATACCCAGGACCTGTAAGGGCAGACTCATTAACACTTGCTCATGTTTGATTAAATCTAAAAATGCCTTAAATATACATGATTCTTCATGTTCAGTTCTTAATCTATTATTGTGCTACTCAGTATACATTTGGTCTGAAGTAGTCACCCACAGACAATTTATATTGATTCAAACTGAGCCTATCTCTGGGAGCAAGCTTCAACCTGAGCAAGGCAAGAGTTAAGGCTTGGTCCCACAATGTTTCTTTATACAACTTAGTGATCATACTTTTACAGTGTGGGTCATTTTCTCTACCTTGAGACTTCCAGGCTCTGTGTAATGCACCTTTTATGCCTAACTGTTTGTTTATTCTTTGTTCAATCTTAGAAACAGTCTACAAGTAATACTTTTCCTCAGCAAAGAATCTTTTAATCCAACCCACAAAGTGTTATTATAAACCAACATATATTTGAACTCTCTTGGCTTTGATATTATAGTAAAATCAACTTGTCAATTCTCAAATGGATACTGCTCTCACTAGTTTTTAAGTCCTTTTGGTTTGGTTTGGGTTGGGAAAGGATTTTTCTGACAAACTTCATAATGAGTAGTCGTCCTTACTGTACCTTCAGACAGCCTGGGGCTAAAACTCATGGCTCAATGTAATTATTTGTAGTGTTTCTCCCAACTGGTGTCCCAAATAGTTGACTCATGAAATTGTTTAACAATTGGATTTGCTAAATGAGCTGGAGAGAATATTTTTTCCTTTCTTTTTTCTTTTGTGGTTATATGATTTGGATTCAGCAAATTGCATCTAATGGCTTTTTAAAAAATCTGAATAGAAGATGAGGTACAGTTTCAAACCAGAAAGTATAGAAAGGGTGGCATGGCATTGTGGGAGTTCCTGGTCTCTTGAACTGTTTTCTGTGGCCAATTTTTCTGCTGACCAATGTAGCCTACCATTCTTGTGACCAGTACACTAATGCCACCTGTTTAAGAGCATGTCAGCTTCCACTGGTCTAAGAATCCCCACTGCATGCTCGATTTCTTTCTTATTAGATTGACCTGTCCCTTTTCTTTCCAAATAGAACTGTGAGCATGTTCAACTACAAACGTATACCTAGGGTCAGTGTAACTACTGGCTAGATTCTCTGCTAACAGTTCGAATGGTCATCAATGTAACCAGTTAGGCTTTCTGGGTAAACATCCTTGGTGGCAGCTCATTGGCCTTGCTGACTTCTTCTAGTGTAACCACAGCAAGCCTAGCCATTCCACTGCGCTGGTAGAGGTAGCTGTTTTCATCAGTGTACATGGTGCAGTCAACTTTTGCCAGAACTGATCTTGTAAGTCAAATCTACCAGACAGATTTCATCTATTATCTTGGGCACGCATATAGTAAATGCTTCCATTCTTGGCCCCGGAGGAGAGTTAGCTATGTTTACATCAGCGTGAGGATTATTAGGTTGATAACTTGACACTTCTCCATCTGGTTTGTAGTGAGTCATATATTCCACTTTTACTATAAGAAAGTTGTCACTTGGGGTGGCATGTCCACCACAGTGGCCTGGGCCGACCTCTTTTGCTTCCTGCAAGAGTTCACATGCAATGGTAGCAGCCCCTCTCCTTCGTACTCTGTTACAATAGCTGAACTCAGTCCAATCCTTTCCATTCAAGCTTCCTAAAGGGTTTAGCCAGGAAGGCAAAGTTTGGGATCCAAATTCTATAGTAACCTGCCATACCCAGGGAACACCCTATTGCTGTTTGAAGGGGTTTCTGCTTATGTAATTGTCTACTCTGAGCTCCTGATTGGGCTTATCCTTCTCTTATCTTTCCTGTTTCAAGGAGGAAACCCAAGAAACTCATGGAAGACTTGGGTGTTTATGCCACAAACCTGCAGGCAGTCAGAAGATATAAATGCTCTCTGGAGTTAGTTAGGTATCGATGAAAGGAATTGGTCATTATCAGCAAATCCCTGATAAGCAACTCCCTCCCTTTGAATCATAGGTCTTTTAAATTTTGACCCAATATGCCCCAAATTTCTCAGTATGGTTTATTGAGAAATTCATAAACCCCTGAGATAGCATTGTCCAATGGGATTTTTTTTTTCATGTGTATGAATGTTTTGCCTGCACACACAACGTGCTGCAGTGTCCTCCTAGGCCAGATGAAGGCACCAGATCACCTGAGACTGGAGTTACAGGCAGCTGTGATATGATATATAAATGCTACGAATTAAACCTGAGTCCTCTGGAAGATAGGCCAGTGCTCTTAGGGGCTTAGTCAGCTCTCTAGTCCTTAGATTTACTGTTTTAACTGTGAATCAGGATCCTGTCACCCAAAGGTGAACAGAGGCTGAGATTCTGAGTCAACTGGAACATTCACAATGTGTCTCCAAGTCCAAAAGTAAAACCACAAACATCTCCCAGCATGCCATAGGTCAACTGGTACAGGCAGGGACAATATCAATGCACAGTATCAATGATGGCTCACAACTCTTGAGTGCTTATCAGAATGGGACTTATTTGCGGTTAGCATGGGGCTCTCATTAGGGAAGCTGACAAAGTCTAATAAGTTCATACACTGGAAATAAATAACTTCCAGATTATCTTTGTCTAGGCTTCCCTGTGTGTGGAATACTTCATTTCACTTTGAATTCAGGAATGTCTCTTAGATAAATCTTTACTGAAGAAGCTATTTGAGACTTCTCAAATTCCCTGGAAACCCATATAAACTAGACTTACCTTGGTCAGTCCTTTATTTCACGTGTCAATCAAGCTCCTTTGTATATAGCTTCAGAATGAATTGCTAGGTGTGTTCTGGAAGAACCTGTGGAGAAGTTTCCAGTCTTTAGGGGGAAAAATACACATAACTTGTTACCTAATCTAGGTAACAGATCTCTGCCTAAGATGGTATTGGACAACAAGGACTGCAGAATTTATGACTTGATGTGGTAATTCCCCTACAGGATTTACAGCAGGCAGAGAAACCATCAGGGTGAGGTAAGAAGGAAACTCCACTCAGCCTGATTTATTGTAGCCAGGGCTGGAGCAGGACTTCTAGAGTCCAGCCCAGGTCATTGTACTTTAGCTATATTTAAGCACATCACAATTCTGGAAAAAGGTGTTCAAATAACAATCAAGTCAGTCCCAAGTGCACAACTTAAGACATGTTTACACTGAGATTCTTTCCAAAGTACATCTGGCTTCTTTCACAGAGATAGTGACCAAGATTTGAGTCTAGGAAGTTCGACTGAGGTAAAGATGATGCCTGTGGGAGTCAGGACTGTCCTGGCCCTAAGATAACACAAAGTCACTTAGGCTGTTGTAAAGCCAAGCCAATCAACCTAAGAATGGGTTTTATGGTCTAAAAGCAATGATCAAGATTTAGGAGGTAAGGGATGAGATCAGTAAATTCTAGGAGACAAGGGTAGAGCCTGTCTCATCAGACAGCAAAGGATCACCAGGTTATAAAACTACATCATTCCTGACATTCCAGGAAGAACAGCTAAGTACCTCATTTCCTTGAAGGGCAAGCTGTGTGGTTAACTTTCCTGGCTTCTCCAGTGTTTATCTGTGTGCACAAGGCCCCTTTGGGTTCTGCATTTCCCCACTTCTAAGTTTTTAGAGAAAAAGTGGCAGCTGCAATAGCGGCCATGGTTGATCGCATTTCTCTGTGGCCAGTCTAATTAATGAAGCAAGAATAAGAGAATTCTAAGAGTAGTTAACAGAAGACCAAGGAAAGGGGGAGACAATCTTAGCCACTGGGCTATTCAAAGGTGACTTGAGAGATTTTATCTATCCTTTTGTACAAATCATTAATTTTTGTCAATAGTATGAGAAAAATCTGATACATTAAATCAACACATACTAGGAAATTGTTGACTACCAAGATTATGCTATAGACAAAAATCTATAGTTGTTCTATTTTGTAAAACTGTGGTTCTCAGTTCACACATCTCTTGGTTGATTTCTGCTAATAACTTTGCTGTAATATTAGTAATTTTTGTTAATCATACAGGTCATTTTAGAGACTTCTCTTTGCATTTCAGTAACTATTTCTGGAATGGGCATTTAAAGCATAAAAACAATCCTTAGCATGGCAAAGAATACCATACTGTCTCCAATTACAGGTGTATCTTTTGTCCCCTCTAACAAAAGGCATTTGGATTCTGCATTGACAAGTTGAGGGTCAATGTGCTATACAGTCGGTTAAATATAACAGCATCATTTTGGGGATCTGTGATACAGTGCTTTGTTTCCTCAAATATCAGGTTGAAGAATCATGTGTTTTGATGTTTTTCCATTTTTCCAGTGGTCTCTAGATGTCTTGGTTGGATGCATCAAACTAGGAGGCATCTGGGAATTTTTCAGGAAAGATATAAGCATAACTTTGCCTCTACGTTCGCCTTGATGTTAACAGAACATCAGACTCTTTCTTTTTATTTAGCATTTGCTTTAGGCTGTGACTCTCTTGGGCAGCAACAAAAAAAATCCTTTAAAGTGAAAAAATTGAAAGTTAATGTAGCTAAATATAGTGTAGCACAAAGGGATATAAGTGGCTATAGCCCTTTACCTACTTTTTAATTTTTAAGAATTTGCCAGTTAAGCATTTGATGGTGTTTTATAATAGCTTTACCCATGTAGAGTAAGGGATTTTAGTAATATGATTAATATTAAAATTCCTTAAATTATGTTCTAGCTTAAGCAGAATAATTATTAACATTTAGTTATATTAAGAGTCCTAGGAAGGACATGTATAGAGTTATTTGACAAAGTCAAGTTCCAGATGATATAATGGTATTTCCTGGAGCCCCAGGGCTCATGCCATGTATGGGAGTTGGGTTCTGGAGCTGACTGGTTGCGGGGGGGGGGGCACTATACATGCCTGTGGTCAGCTTTAGTACAGATTTTTTAAATACCTGGTTGCAGAGAATGTCCAAGACACAGGCAGCCATAGTTTCAAGTCTCAAGTTGACAGCCACTCATTACTAACTATGCACTAGACGCTTAGAATAAAATAATCTCTTTATACTGTATAAAAATGCCTTTAATCAAGGGTAGGTGATTGTGAGCTTTCTTTAACTGCCTCCCTTGCCAGTGACTGATTATCTATCAACCCCAAAAAAATCTATGTAATTAACAATGTTATTAATTTTCTTTAAAGATTTAAACTTAAGGCTATAAGATTTAAGATCTTTAAAATTCAGGGTAATTTTAATTTTGAGCTTAAGACTCTTTTATTAGGTATCGGGGTATTTAGAAGTACCTGAAAAATAACCACAGAGCGTTCAAAAGAGAACACGCTGAGATTCTTCATGTTAAGTATGAAGGTTTGAATCCAGGTGATATTTACAAAAAAAGTAAATAATATCAAAGCATACAATTCTATCGAGGAAGAACTAACCTGTTAGAGGCATTAGTGTTTACTATGCTTGTAGGCAGTGTGATGCAACAGATTCTCAGGCTGTACCAAATAATTTTAGATAAAATTATACTTCAAAATAATCTAATTCTTACTGATAGCATTTTTGGTCTCCAAGAAAAATTTTATAAACATGTAGGTATGTTTGTATTTTTTGGCCACTTAGTATTATCTAGAAGAAATATTTTTAAAACTCTCATGATTTTGATTTACTCCTATTTCCTTTTGGAATCTACTCCAAGCCTGCTTATGTTGTTATTCTTAACTTTTTTGTTATATTGTACAAAACTACAGATTTTAAATGAAGCTTTTAGAAGAAGAGACAAGATAAAAGTTCCTATTTGCTAATATTGACAGTGCTGTTAGAAATCAGGCAGTCCACCAGCTTGCTTTCAGGGACTCAGCACCAGAGGCCATGCCATGTCATCACCACCCTGCCCGCCCCCACCCCACCCCTACTGACAAATGTGACACATTTCCATTGTGAGTTGTGTATTTTCACCATACAACATGTGTGCCCTGTAGAGGTGGTGTGCTCTATCACAGTCTCTCAGTCTCCTAGTCTGTCTGTCTGCCTCCCCCTCCCCCTCCCCCTTCCCCTCCCCCTCCCCTCCCCTCTCCCTCTCCCTCTCCTTCTTCCCCTCTCTCTCCCTCTCCCTCCCTCTCTCTCTCTCTCTCTCTCTCTCTGTGTTTCTGCCTCTGTCTCTATCACTTTCTCATGTTGCTAGTTCCAGACGACCTTTTGGTCCTCTCCCAGTAAATCTCTTGCATGAGATCTGCTGTGTGGTGTAGTCTCAGTTTTAGCACTTCTTGGCTCTGATCTCACTGCTATTGAATGGCTACAGAATTTGATCAGTCAACCATCTATTAAGTATAGCTGATTTTAAACACATTTTGTTTTTAATTACTTGCTTAATCTTGAAAATAAAATTTGTCTTTTTAAATAAACCATATTTGTATTGAGTATGACTACAGACTTAGTTTGAGCACTTTAAAGAATTTGGCCATTTCAAGATGGTTGATCATTAATCTGCATCTCTAAATTATCTGTATCAGTTCCCAAGTTAGTACTTTTTATAAGATTAAGATTTTATAGTTTTAGACATACATCTCTAAGTTAGTTTTTGTTAACCTGAGTATACCTTTATAACCTTGGATTTTTATCATCATACAAAAATTCATTCTAATCCAAAATATCCTGGAGTCGTGCCATTGTCTCCTTAGTCTAAACAGGAGATATAAATAATAAACAGAAGGCTTAGTAAGACTAAGTTTTATGAATGTTGCTTAAATGGTTTATGCTATGTGGTCATCTTAAGATGGTGGTGAAACTACATGTCATGTAGTCTTTAACTCTAGTAAAGACAGTCTTTTTATCCTCATGAGGCACCAGTCAAGATGTGTGGCTGTTATTTTAAAAATCTGTTTTGTATGCTATGATGAAGCAGACTTTCTTTCTTTCTTTTTTCTTTCTTTCTTTCTTTCTTTCTTTCTTTTTTCTTTCTTTCTTTCTTTCTTCTCTTTTTTGAGACAGGATTTCTCTGTGTAGTCCTGGCTGTCCTGGAACTCACTCTGTATATTCAGACTGGCCTCAAACTCAGAAATCCGCCTGCCTCTGCCTCCCAAGTGTTGGGATTAAAGGCGTGTGCCACCACTGCCCGGCAGACTTAATTATTTTAAGCAAGATATAATTCATACTATATGTATGTGTGTGTGTATGTGTATTTATATATATAGTATACTATAGCAGATTAAAATTACCAACGTATAGGTTTAAACATCAGCCTTTTGTTACAAGTTTTAAGCTAAATTTTTGTTATAGATTTTTTTTTTTAACCATGCAATGAACTAACAAATCCTGAGATAAAGGGTTTATATAGAACAGAGAAGTATCTCTATCCTCTGTATCCTAATTTATACATGAGGTCAGTTACTATGGAACCTTAATCTTCCTTCAGGATACCCATTTTGGGTGATGGTGAGCAAACTGGGGATCTAAAGCTATTCATTACAATTATAAGTCTCTGGTTCTTCCTAGTCCATCCAATAAGCTGTGATCCAAACTTAAATAAATAGCAGAGTGAGTTAAATCATTTAGTGACTGAGAAACTAATAAAAGCTGACTGGTGATAGCAAGCTTAAAGTTTTGAGCTGTATCACCTGTGATGGGAAAAATCTTTGAAGAACATGAAATTTGTAAGTAGAACATATGCTCCTTGCCCCTTTAAAAGTCATATGTAAAAACATTAAAGGAAATCTCTATTAGATTTTGAAATCCTAAATTTACAGGATTTTAGATATAATTTTAGGAAATATCCATAGGAGTATCTTTAGAAATCTTAATAGGGAAAATTTTGGATAATTATCTATGGATACCAAGTAACATGCTAATGCTACCTGCCAATTGCTATCAGTTTGAAATAAATAGCCTGCATTTTATCTAGCAGCACAATAATTTCTCTATGCTCTTGACCAGTAAGGGATTATTTCTGAGTTACCAACTGCATTATTTAATAAACTAACAACCCTCTCTGCTTTGGAGGTTACACTTGTTGTAGAATTTAGACAGAGTTTCCAGATAGCAACTTCCAGAGCAGAGTCAAATCCCTACTAGTGATAAACAGGTAAGAACACACCCATCTATATGATCCAAAATTTAAAAGTTTGCTCTTACCATGAAGCCTAATCATTTATTTAAGCGTTAATTAGGCAATCAGGAGAAGAGGACATCCTCCATATAACGAATGACTAACACTTCTGGAAATTCAAACAGTATTGGCTTAGTGCTTTGTGCTCTGATTGCAATCGTTTCTGTACTAGACATCAGGCTTCTTTTAATTTTTGCTCCCATTCAGGGACCGTTGATATTGAGTCCTTCCACCACGAGCGGAAAAAGCAAAAACATTTATGTGAAAATCAAGCAAACAAAGAAAACCTCTAAGTTCCGAGACGTGTTAAGGTGGAGTTCTACCGGCCATCCCTTGGACCTTAATCTACTCCATCAGACCCTGGTAGCCAAAAAAGCTACAAGCTGGGAGGGCTTTGAGTTCCAGGCAGGCCGTTAATAAGGATGAGAGCCCCAATATGGCTCTGTAACCACTGGGAAGCCTGAGTGGCTGCAGTCTTCTTTAGCCTGCCCTGTCAAGACCTGCCAAGATGTTGTGGCAGGAATCTCTTTCTCTCCCTCTCTTCCCCTCACCCTCTACCTGTCTGAATATTTTGCTCCTTGAGATCTTAAGAAATGCCCAGCACTTGGAGACAGAGGCAGGCGGATTTCTGAGTTCGAGGCCAGCCTGGCTACCAAGTGGTTCCAGGACAGCCAGGGCTATACAGAGAAACCCTGTCTCGAAAAACCAAAAAAAAAAAAAAAAAAAAAAAAAAAAAAGAAATGAAGTGGTACTTAATCCTCTATAAACCTCCGGAGGGTGTGCACACCTCCTCTATACTGGTCTGAATGCTTTCAATTCAGGAATGAAACACACACACACACACACACACACACACACACACACTCACGCAGCCTTTTATATTTTGTTTTAAATACCTTAAACAGCTCAATGGCTGGGCCACTCCCAAACTCCACATGGCTCACACAGTCATTAAATTCTTGAGTTAATACTTACCAAATCTATATTTTTAATTACTAAATCTATATTTCACCTTTGCTGCCCTGGACCCTGTTGGGCAGCCCTCCTGGGGCCACTTTCCCCTTGTACCTACATGTCGACTGTGTCTCCCTCCTGCACCTTTCTGGCAATGCAGTCTGTCTCCTACACCCTCCTCATGGCGGAATCCCTTCTTCCCCCTTCCTAGGTCCTTCCTGGGAATCCTAAAAGTCCTGCCTCTGTTTCTCTGCCCAGCCATTGGCCACCGGTAACTTTGCTGATCAGTCAAAACCCAATTGGGGACAGGCTTCCTTTAGTCCTACCTGCCACACTGCAAACAGGTTTTTGGGTAACATAATTAGTGGGAGAAACGCAAGCTGTCACAAACAAATATCTCAATAATTGTACAAAATGCTTCATTTCAAAGAACTGAGAAGAATCCGTGTTAATTTCCCTTGGATGAGAGGACTGGGTTTCCTAAACTCCTGATTTCTATTTAAAGAAAACTTTTCCTACCTTCTCTGGGGCTCCTGTGTCCCGCGTTTCAGCACCAACTGTGGTGATTCACCAGGTTTTACAGCAGGTAGGGAAACCATCATAGTGAGGTAAGAAGGAAACTCCACTCAACACGATTTTATTGTAATTGGCGGTGCTAGAGCAAGACTTCTAGAGTCCGGCCCAGGTCATTGTACTTCAGATACATTTAAGCACAGCTCAATTTTGGAAAAAGGTGTTAAGATAACAATTAGCTCAGTCCCATTGATATAATTTACGAAGTACATCTGGCTTCTTTCACAAGAATAGGTAGTGTTGCCGGGCGGTGGTGGCGCACGCCTTTAATCCCAGCACTTGGGAGGCAGAGGCAGGTGGATTTCTGAGTTCGAGGCCAGCCTGGTCTACAGAGTGAGTTCCAGGACAGCCAGGCTACACAGAGAAACCCTGTCTCGAAAAACCAAAAAAAAAAAAAAAAAAAAAAGAATAGGTAGTGTTGGCACAGAGACATTTGAGGTCTAGGAAGTTTGACTGAGATAAACATAATGCCTGTGGGAGTGAGGACTGGCATGGCCCTAACACAACGCAGAAGTCACTTAAGCTGTTGTAGAGTGGTTTTATGGTCTAAAAGCAGTGCTCAAGATTTAAGAGGAAAGAGATGAGATGAGTACATTCTGGGAGACACCTGCAGAACCTGTTTCATCAGACAGCAAAGGATCACCAGGTTGTACATCATTCCTGACATTCCAGGAAGGCAGCTAAGCACCTCGTTTCCTCGATGGGCAAGCCGTGTGTTTAACTTTCCGGACTTCTCCAGTGTTTATCTGTGTGCACAAGGCCCTTTCGCCTTCTGCAACTTAAATCCTGAGATGCATTTCCAGAAGGCTGAGAAATCACTGGTTCTCTGGGTTCTGGAAATGCCAATCACTGCTATTGCTTCTCTAGGGAATTCTGTAGCAGGCAGTTTGACTGAAGATGGGGGATGGGAGCCCTTTAGTTGGGTGTCGGTGCTGTAGACCCTCATGAGTGCCTTTAAAAGACTTGCTCTGTGTTCCAGGTCTTCAGCTTCCAAAGACCCCTTCCAGGGAGATAGACAGTGGCTAGTGGGCCCTACAGGATGTCCAATTGTTACATGCTTTAAAGGCAGGATGCATGGGCTGAGGGGAGTTTGTATCCATACTTCCTTCTACATTTTGTAAATGATCATTTTAGACAGGGGCTCACTCTCTAACTATGGCTGGTTTGGAACTTGCTATGTGAAAGGCTAGCCTTAAACTCATAGAGATGTGCCTCCCCAGTGATGAGATTTTAAGTTTTCTTTTGAATGTCAGAGAGCTTTGTGAAATACAAGGTTGTATTTACCATCCTGACATTGCCTGGGCAGGAGAACCAGTACTGACATATTACAGATGCACTTAATATATTCATTCCAAGAATTCAGATGGAACTTCATTTGCTTTTTATTGTACCTCTTGACTCATAAATAAACTCTTGGCTTGGTTATTCCTTTCTTAGACCTCCCAGGACATATCTCTAATATCTCTCTAGATGTGACCACTCATTTTCATTTGGCTCTCAATTACCATCACCAAAGAGACAGCCTCATCAGGAAGGTATATATCAAAGCCAGATGGTTCTGATGCAATGTCTTTTCTACTTTGATTCAGTACTAACATTATTTCATTATCAGCCACTAAGTGAACAGTGGAGAAAGCCCTGAAAATGACCAGATTAACTAGGCCCCGGCCCCTGCAACAAGTGTATATAAGCTACAAGGCCTGTCAAGAAACATTTTCAGACAACCTGAGATGCCTAGAAGAGGTTTCCAGTCAAGCTGTCTAAAAGAATCTGATTAGTCAAGTCACCTAGAAGAAGCAGAGACCAACTGACAGCCTTGAAGTGGCTCAGACCAACGGAGCTACTGTTGGGAGCCAGTCCACTCCAAAACTTTCTCAGAGACCCTGATGACAGGACAAAGAGAACATGACTTCTGTGCCCCTGCCCAGGGATAGACTTGGAAATGTCCAGTCTAGGGCTTGGGCCAAAGCCTTGAAGAAGTTTCAGTTCATGGGAGCCTGACTTTCCTAACCTGAAGAGACTGGAGTTGTCAATCCCAAGGCTACTGTACACTTTGTGTTGTACTTGAGATAGTCTGCGTTCCCTTTATAAACTGTTGCTTAATTAGCTTCCTGATGACTTTGTTCTATTCAGGATATTTTCCACGGACTCTGTTCCATTTCCTTCCAATGAATGGTATACAAGATGCTGTATTTCTTGGTTTGACATAAGACATAGCTTGCAAAAAATCTTCTGACCCCAGCTGTCTGGTGTTCTTTATTTTCTTAGCCTCTGGTCCTCTCCCTTAAGAGCCTGTCACTGAAGAAAGCCTTGCTAGTCCAGGTCAAGTTACCTAGAAGGGATACCCCCTGAGCTGCTGATAGGCTGATCAATATATACTGTAGGTTTCCAGATTTTGTGAGCTGGGGTGTGAAGTGGCAACTTGAGGGTTCTTTGGAAAGTCAGTTGTGTTGGGTGGTGTTTTGCTTGGGTAAATATATGAAGGTACGTTTTTTGCTGAGAAAGCTAAAGCAGACACATGAGGCACGTTTCGCTGACGCAGACACAGGTGAAAGGGTGTTCTGCTAAAGCAAGCGTGTGAAAGGACATGTGATGAAGGATTCTTCACTAATGACATGCATGTATTGGTCCACCTTACCCTGAGGAGTTGAGCTCCATAGAGACTCCATAGAGAGAATGCACCAAAACAAAACAATAAAACAAAAACAAAAAAAACCTTCTAGTGTTGTGCTGCCACTTCTGCAGATTCTGGCTGATTGGCAGAGTGATGTCAGCTGAGACAGATGCATGTGCTGGGACAAGACTCGTGGAGGACAAGTGATGTTTGGAGGGAGTATAGATAGAACTCAGTGGAGAGTGACAGAGAGAGGCTGGGCTAGGCTGAGCTTGGCTTGCTGGTACAGCTAGCTGTGCACCTCTGATTTTCTCTTTGCTGAGAGGCACCGCTAAGAACTTTTCCTGATGTTCCAGTTGGCCCTGGTCCTTCCTGCTGACATAGGCTGATTTGTCTGAGGCTTGGCTGTCTCTGCTAAGTAGTGCCACCACTGCCGATTCATGTTTGCTATCCTGACACTACTGAACTGGACTGCAAGTGTATCAGTGAAGTATTTGCGAGGGGATTGAGCTGCAAACTGCTGGTTTCTTGACAACACGGATGGGAGTTGCTCCAAAGAACCATTTCTAAACAGGTCCACTTCCCTGTATCCTTTCTTTTCCATTATCTCTAGTGGGTGGTGGGCCAGAAGAGAGGTTAAAGCGTTTAAGAACCATCATTAAAAGTAGGCTTTGAAAAAATTAAAGTTACCAGGGTGGGCTTTGCTGGTGCAGCTGTCTCTGAGTCACTTCAGCTCCTGTAAGTAGCCTCTCATCCATATTACCATAAGAAACCTCAGTAAAGCTCACTGGCTCACCAAGTTGAACTTTGGTGGTATGCATATGTTGGTCGGTTGTTGATTCCTTGCCAATGACCGGCTTTTGGAATCCATGTGGTAGGTAAACTGAGGTTGACAGCCATTGGGGGTTAGTGCTTAGAGCCGCTGATGGGGGTGGATCCAGATCCTACAGAGGCTGCTGCCAATGGCAGCCAGCGACTAGAGAAGTTACTCAGCAGACTCTTCTCTGAGGGAACAAAGCTTAATTTACTGGGGCTGGCATTCCCTGTGGCCAGTGGAAAAACTATGAATTCTTTTAACTCCTGGGACTACAGAGAAAGAGAAAGAAAGAGAAAATTCACACACACACACACACACACACACACACACACACTGAGTGGATGAAATAAAAGGCAGAGTCCACTAATTTCATACACACAATACATATGTACATACATACATACATACATACATACACACATACATAACTACAGACATAGACACATTCACACATAGAATGGTTAGAACAAAACTCCAACAAACAGGCTCCAAGCATTTCACACATACATATGTATAAACACTCAGTTGGTGTTGGGAGCCAAACCCAGGAAACTACCTGCTGTTCTAAGAGAACCTCAGGAAATTACCTGCTGTTCTGGAAAGATTAGTCAGTACAAGGCTAAGAAAGGATGTTCTCAGGTCTCAGGTCTCAGGAACTTAAAGAATGTCTGGCATTTCCTGGAAGCTGGTTTCGACAGTGGGATAGCCCTAAGCAATGACCCTCACCCAAACTTCCGGGCTTGCTGAGTCTTTATAACCTGACCCCAAAATTAAAGTTTTAGAGCTTGATCAGAACTCCAGACTTGCTCTCATTTCTTGTGTCTCTTGTCCTTTCATTCTTTTGCTCCCTTCCCTAAGGTCTCGTCGAACACCCTCGGGCCGGGGCAAATTGGTGGATGGAAGGATCAATGTTCCAGCCCCGACTCACACAAACCTTACAGTACACTTAGTTGATGAATGGAAGGAACAATGATCCAAGCCTCCACCCTTTATTTTTTCTTCCATAAGAAATAACATTACGTAGTACAGGTAAAGAAATCAAATTATTTCCAAAAACCCATTACGTTAGTAACTAAACGATTTGTTGTAGATTAACAAAGTATAAGCAAGCAAGGTAGTTTTCTCAGCCAGTTTCTCTTACTGGCAGGCAGTAAATTGCAATTACAAAGAAAGTAGTAGTCGTTTAATTATTTATCTTTAAAAGTAATGTTGCTAGAATCTTAAAAGAATCAGAAATCTAAACTCTTATATAAAAATCAGTCATATCTATCTTAACTCCTCAGAATACGTATCTACTCATCAGAAATTCTTAATAAACCATATCAGAAAGCTGAGGACAAGAACATGGGTATAAGAAATCAATCATCACCAGTCTAGCCTCAGTGAGAGTCACGTCAGCCAGTGTTGCCATTGCTCTTGTTCCCTGACCATAAAAGGTCCCTAGCTTAGCTAATATGAATCTGCCTTTCTAAACTTCAAATTGTTTCCTAAGATTTTCTACATCAGAATCAGTAGTAAAAGCATCTCAACCTAGCTTCACTAACAATTTTATTTTTCCAAATGTTTTCTAAGAGTAGTGTTTATTGCTATCTATGTCTCTAAGTTCTTTCCTAGGGTGGTGACTGAATCATTAATTTGCTCCAGCAGCAAAGCCTGAACGAGATCAAGCATTATTTTGTGAGTGCCGAGTGCCAGAGATACAGCCCAGTCAGCGACTGGAAGCCCCTTAGAGTTTTCATATAACTCTTAGATTAAGAGGGACGTGAGGGGAACAAGCAGAGCAGAACTTCGTAACAGCATGAAGTCCTCAGGACACTTGGTCCTCGGGGCTGTGCCACACCAAGGTCCACTCATGTGTCTGTGAAAACCAGAGGGCCACATTCCATGAGTTCTAAGCCATTTGCTGTTCCTACTACGTGGCCCTCAGCAATTCCTTGTCTGGACTGAATAGACGTTTGTTTCTGTCTCCTCAGAAATGATGCTATACAACCGGGAGTCATTAAAACAGCTACACAAATGGAATCCTCCTGGTAGATTATCTTCAAGCATTTCCAATCCAAGCAATCTAGTGTGAGGGGAAAAAAAAAGGTATGGGCCCAGTAATACCCCAGAGCTTGTCCATTTCCCATGCCAAGGAGAAGAAGTGTTCTTAATGGTCACTGCCCTGACAGAGGCTGAGTAGAATCCCTACCAAAGGTGAGCTTCAAGAAGAGGATGTCATCTCAGATTCCTTTACCCTTTTCCTCATTCAGTTTATCCAGTTCCGGGTATCCAAGACCTGATGCTGAGCATTGACAATCTCTGGTTCTTCCTGTATCTATCCTCCTGCTTCAGACTTTCTGAAATAAGTCTTTTCTAAGAAGTTTCAAAGTCTGCCACATTTTTATTTGTTTCATATTTGTACCACTAAATTATCTCTAGTTAAAGCCAAATACTGATGAGTAGTGGCATAAAATCCTGGGTAGGAGGGACCTTTTCATGACTCTTTGCAAAACAATTGTAGTTATGAAATAGTATAATATTTCACCTTAGAACTTAATCCATAGAATGATCAAACTGTATTAATACTTCATTGATAGAGTCATAAGCATGGTCACAACAATGTGTCAGAATTCTTTCTTTTTTGAATAAGCAGAAAAATATTATATTTTTTGTTAAAAAGACAATACAATAAAACACACAAATAGTTCCCCTATTCAAATGTATCAAATCAAAGACAACTCCATGAATATATTTATAAATTGACAAGTCATTTTAAGAGAATATTTGTAAGGGTAAATATGAGAACAGATACATATATTGTGACAAAAACTATTTTAAGAGAAGGATTTTGTTTAAATATTTGATAAACTTTACACAACTATAAAAACAAATGTTTGAAACAAAATAGTATGGCAGGTATTTTGTCAGAAAAAAATGTATTCTTTTTTTGGATGGAACTTGAAAATATCATCCTGAGTAAGGTAACTGAGTCACAAAAGAACACACATGGTGTTTACTCACTGATAAATGGATATTAGCCAATAAAAGCTCAGAATACCCAAGATACAATTCACATACCATATCAAATCCAACAAGAAGAAAGACCACACTAAAGTGTGGATGCTACAGTCCTACTCAGAAGGGGGAAGAAAATAATCTTCGGAAGTAGAGGAAGAGAGGGATCTGGGAGGGAGAGAGGAGGGGGAGGGAAAAGGGGCCAGTTCAGATATGGGAGGAGACAAGGTCTCTTTACATAGCCCTGAGTGTCCTGGACCTTACTCACTATGTGTGGATCTCCCTTCTCCATGGGGGTCGTTGGCCACTGACTCATGAGGGTGAAGGTAGCAGAAGCAGGGAGCCAGGTTTGTCAGCTGTGAGATAATGGAAGGACTTCCAGAGACCACCACAGTGAAACAGCCTGACTTTAATGCTCTAAGTGTGTGGTGTATTAGAGCTCTTAGGGGTGCAGGGAGAGAGGTCATAGCTCAGTACCTAATTGTCATCTGTATGGAAGGGCTGAGTGAGGACTTATGTGCTGAATCAGGCAGCACTTGCAGGAAGCTCGTGCAGGCCATCCTCCAGATAAGGTCAGGCATTTGTGCTTAGAGACATTCCCCAGATAAGGTAGGTGGGGAAGGGGAAGCTCCACTGAAAAAGGAAAGTCTCCATTTTGCATGAGCTCAGAAAGCTTATCTGGATGTGGTGGACATAGCAAACCCTTCCAACAACTGTATAGACCAGGATGGCCTGAAACTCACAGAGATGAGACTGCCTCTGCCTCCCAAGTGTTAGGATTAGTGGTTTATGTCACCACACACAGCCCGAATCCAAAACAATATCAAAAGATTTCAATACTATTCTTTTATCGTTTTTCAGGATAGATTTGGTTTGTTTGTTTGTTTTTGTTTGTTTGTTTTTGGTTTGGTTTGGTTTGGTTTTTCAGAGCTGAGAACTGAACCCAGAGCCTTGTGCTTTCTAGGCAAGTGCTCTACCACTGAGCTAAATCTCCAACCCCAGATGTGGGCTTTTTGTTTGTTTGATGGGTTTTTTTTAAACTTATTTATTTGTTTGTTTGTTTGTTTTACATCCAGATGGGAGCTTCCCTCCTTTCTCTCCTCCCAGTCCCTTCCTCTCACCTTCCCTCTTCCCATGCCCTCTCCCTTTCTCCTCAGAGAAGGGGAGACCTCCCATGGGTACTCTGAGTGGGAGGAAGTGGAGGATATGGGAGGAGATGGGGGAGTAGTATGGAGGGTCAGGAATTTGAAAGTAGGTGTGTAGCAGTGGGGGAGGAAGAGGTAGGGGTAGCCACTAGAAAGTCCCAGATGCCAGGGACTCAAGAGATTTCCAGGACCCACATTTGTGTACTTAAATATTGAAAATCTCTCTGCTTTGATTATATTTGTTATTAGGAGCATGCAATTTAGAATTACGTGCTTTTTTGGCATCTTTATCTATTTATCATTATGAAATGACCTTATTTGTCCCTGATAATGTTTTTTTTTTTTTTTTTTTTTTTTTTTCTGAAATCTGTTTTGATTGACATTTAAAGCTTGAGATGGAGTCTCATACATTGTCCAAGTTGGCTTTGTACTCCTGGGCTCAACTGAGAGCAATGACTTCACTTGAGTGCCATTGGCCTGAGAGGTCTTAATCTAAAGTGTGATAGTTTGAATGAGATGTCCCTTCAGATGAGAGGACATTGAGATCCCTAATGAAAATCAGTTATAAATATGTTCAAAGAGTTCAGAGAACACAAACTCAGGAATGAATTTAAAAGAACAAAAACAATCTGAGTGGATTCCAAGGGAACACAAACAAATAGCTGAGTGGAATAAGTCAGTAAAGGATTTGAGACTATGTGGTATGCATGTTGGGATCCAGCTGTGGTTCCACCTCCTCCACTTCCTCCCACTCAGGGTATCCAGAAGTCACTGCACACTAGGATGGAAGGGTGAAGCAGAGTTCATCCGGAATGGCTCCCTGTCAGGCTGGGAGTAAGGGCTGGGGGTTGTGGGGAGGCCTTCTCTGAGGATCTTAGTGTTGCAGCTCTTTGAGAGGAAGACCTTCTCCAACAGTCTTCAATGAAACAGCTCTAATAGGGGATCGTAGCTTATGTGAATGAATACCTTTATTCAGGGGTGTGCTTATATGCATGCACTTTATTTGAGGTGAGCCAAGGGTATATATCAACCTTGGAGAATGGAAAGGAGTTTCCACGGTAAATAAAAATCATTGTCTAGAGTTTAAAGTTCTGTGAATGCCTCGTTTGTATGGAGAGGCATTTCAGGAATCCCAGGTACTTGTTGGGTGGGCTACTATAGGGGCAGGAGTTGAATTTGTAGGTCTGCCAAGGACTACTAGACCTTCTTCAGGTAGAGGGTGTGTGGGGGTTGGGGTCAGGATCCCCAAATAAGGTCAGAGAAGGGGAAGCCTTGCTGATAAAGGGATTTCTCCACTTTTCAAGTAGCTCAGAGGAGCTATCTGGTCATGGTAGACTATGACCTTAAGTAGCAGTTTTTCCATGCAAGAACAGAATTTAATGAAGAAGTAGAAACACTGAAGAAAACCAATCTGAAATGATGATGAAAATAAAAAAGTCATAAGCAAAATAAAAGTCTCATAAAGAAATAGATCTTGTGGAATATGACAGAATATGTCCCCAAATATATGAATTATGGACATAGATGAGGGAGAATTCCCCACTGAAGATATAGGAAATACTTTCAATAAAATCATAGAGAAAGATCCCCAGAGCTAGAAAGAGGCTTGTTCAAGCACAGGAGGCATACCAGAACACCAAATACTACTAGAAGAGAAACTCTTCATGTCATACTATAGTCAAGTTATTAAGAATACATACCAAAGATGCATTGGAAGCTTCAGAGAAAAGGACTGAGTCACATACAAAGGCACATCCATCAGATAAATTGTTGATATTTCAGTGGGAAATTAAAGGGGACATGGACTTGGAAATACATGTTTATTAGTCAATAAAATGCTCCATAGACATGCCCACAGGCCAATCTGATGGCTGTAATTCCCCAGCTGACATCTCTGATTCCTCAGTAACTCTTAGTTATGCCAAGCAGATAAAGACCAATCATCATGTGGTTAAGCTAATTCTTTAGATATTTTTAATAACTGTTAACTTTTAGGCAATTAAACATGGGTCATCTACTCATATCAGGACTGGATTATTTAGAAAACAGAAGTGTCCTCTTTCTGTTTTTTACTTGCTTTAAATGTTGATGTCTTTTATGAAGTGCTGTCTTGAGTGTCACTTCTGGTGGAAATGCATCCACAGTGTTTATAAGAATTCAGAAGCTCAGGCTGGTGAGACGGACGGTTCAGGGGTTAAAGGTACTTGCCATGAAGTACCTGGTGACCTGAGTTTGATCCCTGGGACCCATAAGGTAGAAACAAGGCAAGCACTGATTTCCTCAAGTTGTTCTCTGATCTCCACACATACATTGTGGCACACATACACAACAAACAAATAAACTGAAAAGCTAAATAAGTTTCTGGTCGGTGGTTTCACCGTCCCTAAAGCTTCATGAACTATCAGTCCTAACTTCCACTCCAAGTCACCAGAGAGTACTGGATTACAAACAGTATGGCAGAGTTGATATGGCAGAACACAGAGCAACATTTGGTGAGGAGAGTGATTCTCAGTCACCTCTGAATACTGCACACATGTACATTATGGCCCAGGCTCAGCTTGAACAAATAGTTACGTTGGATAGAAACTCCAAGAAGTGGCAGAGTGGAGAACAGTTTGGGCCTGAGCACTGTGCATACTGCATACCCTTTTGGCCACTGCTCCGGTGTCTACGGCCTTTGGCAGACACTGGAATCTACAGTCCTGTCTAACATAATGGTATATTTGCAGACTATGCACATCTCATTTCTAGATTACCTACAATAGTGCTTAGTGCAATGTAAGTGGTAAGTATTCATTATACCATATTTCTTAGGGGATAATGACAAAGTAAATGGACTCTATATGCTCAATACAGATTTTTTTTTTAAATAAAAATTTCAACTGGTATTTTGTTGGACCTTTGGATAGAAGACTGATTACATTAACCCTTCTCCACAGAGTAAAAATAATAGTTACTTTTTGAGACAGGCAGGCAAGGAGAATTTCCACCAAACAGTATAAGTCAACGTAGTACAACCAGTACAATATGGAGTGGGAAATCAAGTCCATGTCAGTCAAGTCCTCTGCTCTCCTCACATGGTCTCTTCTACTTATAGGAGGAGGTAGATGATGAAGCAGCCTTTGCTGCCTGTATTATTAATGCCCTTCTGGGATTTCTATCCCAGCCACTCTAGGTACCAGTCCTGCTCTCTGGAACAACATCCAACCAAAAGTCAAGTCTTGTCAAACTTTGCTCAGTGAAGAGTTTGTTTGTTTGTTTGTTTGTTTGTTTGTTAGATCAATGAGCTCTTTGGTGAGTGCTTGAATGGGGTATTTTAAATTGCCTGGTAATGTCCTTGGACTCGAATGTAAAAACCCTCTTATTTTATTTATGTTTATATAAGAAGTTAAGAGGATTTAGTATTTTTCCAGTTTGAATGTGATAGGCATCTAGTTGTTGACCATTAATTAAATTTCTACCCAGCAGTGGCCAGCTCAGGGATCGCTCTGTCCTCTCTTCACCCTAGTGAAACTCCACCACCTCTTTACTTTCACAACATCTCAGTGTTCCCAAAGACTTATTCTGCCTGGTGTCAGCCTGGGACACCTCGGAGGAGGGGACCCAAGGAAGCCATATCTAAACCACAGTCATCTGGGCTTGTGCCTTCACTCTGGTAGGGAACCAAATTAGGAACAGAGAAATACTGAATACATTAGATGAAGGAGCTTACTCACCAAGAGCAAACGACACAAGTACCCCCATTTTACACAGAGTATACCTCTGGCAGAAGCAGGATGGTTCATCTGGAATTCTTTAATCAGACCATATAGTGTAACATCAGAGCACCTCATAATATCTTCTCTAGGGAAGCATGTGCAACAGAGCACAGGCAACAGAGCTACATATATATTGTGGGATTTTAGTCTTATTGGCTAAACCCAAGACATTACACAGATTTACATATTTTCATATAACTGCCTGTATACTTGAACGAAAGCTACCAAAGTGTACATAGGAAGGGATGTAAAACAACATTTTCAATATTTTTTTTCTAAAATCTTGCAAAGGATGCTGGGGATATAGCTCAGTTGGCAGACTGCCTGCCCAGATATGGGAAGCCCTAGATTGCATTCCCAGCAATCCATAAATCAGAGGCTGAGGGTCACCTTTTGCCACATACTAAGGTCAAGATCACTAAGGCACATGATAACATCTCAAAGATTAAATATTTCTGGTAAAATCCTCACAAAGCTTCTAAGTCAGTAGTTTGGTTTTAAACACATTTAAATGTATAGTCTGTTTTGCAGGAAGTATCACACACGCACGCACGCACACACACACACATACACACACACACCAACAACCAAAGAGCTGTCTTCATTCCTCTTCTTACTCCAATTAGTCCAACTAAAAGGACATTTGGGAGATTGATAATGTTCTATATGTCCTTCTTCATCAACGTTCTATACTTGAGTCTGACTGAATTAAGGTAAGCTGCTTCAATGTAGAAGTACAAGCTAGTGAGCTTTAGGGCCTTGTGGAAAAAGGACTCTGCTTCCTTCTCTCCTCTATCATTTCGAACTCCCTATGTTATACATTCATTTACTATTTACCAGTTTCAGTTGGTCTCTCTTTTCTGTTCTTTTACTCTTAAAATAACTCAAGCACTTTATTGGAAAAGGACTTCAGAAACCCAGGGCACCAGTGGATCTTTGGGTCCAACCTCAGGCTTATCTGATTGCCCTCCACAGTCTACCTTTAGCATTGTTCATTGTGAACAACAGAATTTCCATGGCGATTTCTCCTCTACCCGGTATTCTCCAGGGTGACATAGCAACTGGAAAGCCTGAAAATGGTATAATTATAGGGAAAAGAAGAGAATTAAATCCTGTAAGGTGTATTTAAGGATATTTGAGGATGATGGAAATGGCGGGGGAGGAAGAGTTTTTAATGACAGTTTTTGCTGAATTTTGTTAGTGTGCATCACTGTGGAATTGAGCACAAGATCACTCCTCTCCAAGGCTGCCTGGGCTCACTGGACAATCCCAAAGCCAGTTTCTCCTCATCAGTCTCTCTGGCGTTTGAAGTCGGATAATTACTGTCTTTATTGTTCTGTGTTGTTTGTTCCAATCTGGCTTCTTCCCACTGTGTGCTTGGTGTGGCCTATTCCCAGTTGGGACAAGGCAAAACTGTGTGGAGAGTTCTGGGCTGCAGACTAGATCTTCATAGATCCAGAAGAGATCTTATATGAACTAAGACAATGCATGACTCAAAGGACAGTAAACAAGCAGAGCACACTCTGACCTGGAAGAGTGATTGGGAGCTCCCACCTGAACATCTCCAAGAACTCTGCTTCTCCATTCTTTTCTGCCTTCCTTGGGAGCACAACCCTTAAGGTCCCTTTCAAATGGATTTTTTTTTTCTGCAGCTCTAGAATTTTTTCTTTTCTCATGTTCTTTCTCCCTCTCCTTCTCCCTCCCTCTCCCCTTCCCCTTCTCCCTCCATCTCCCCTCCCCTTCCCCTTTTCCCTTCCCCTCCTCCTTCTCTTCCCCTTTCCCCTCCCTCATGCCCCATCTCTTTTTGTTGTTCACAATTCTGATACTATCTTCTGGAGAGTATAAATAATTGTATCAAACATCCTGAGAGTCTAAGGCTTCCAGACTTACATGTTTTCTTTCAGTGTTTGGGAGAAACATAGTAACGCTTTTGTTTTTCAAAAAAATTAACTAATGGGTGAAAACAAGCTGGGAGAAAAGGGAAAGAAACTTGCAGAATCAGAAGTTGTTTTAGAGCATTCTTCCCTTTGATAGATCTAGGCCTCTCCTATGCTTGTCAACCACCCAGATAACGATGATCACTGTTACTGTCTTATTTCGTACTTTTTGAACTGTTCTTTGAAGTTTCCAACTTTTGGCCTATGTTGCTGGGAGACCAGTGAGGCCATAAGGAGGGATCTCGTACCTGGCTCTGAGAATTTGGCTTAATAAGCTATGCCCTCTAGAGGTAGAATTATCTGTCCAGGCAGATAGCTCCCTCCTAACCCCACTTTTAAACTTGTTTTTAATTGGCTTACAGAATAACAGGCTTACCTAAGACTTTCCCATACACTCTTGCTTTGGGTTAACCCTCTTCCCCCCTCTTCCAGTCCTCTTTAAACCTTTCTCTGCTCATATTTCCCCCTCGCTACCTTTATATTTCTCATGTTCTACCACGATCCTTTCTTTAAAGCATTTCCTCCCTCTGAATGCCCACTTTCTAGTTTCCTTACACCTACAGGCACTTTGTTAACCACACAGCTCTCAAGATTCCAAGCCTGGAGCCACAGAAGAGAGAACATTTTCCATTTGTCTTTCTGGGCCTGAGTTACTTACCCGGTATATATATATTTTTGAGTTCTATCTATTTACCTGTGAATCTCACTATTTCATTTTTTTTTCTGTATAGAATTCTATTGTGTATATGTACCACAATTCACTATCCACTAGTTTGTTGATAGACAGCTGAGCTGCTTCCATCTAGCTATTACAAACAGAGAAGCAATGGACATGAATAAATAGGAATTCCTGTGGGAGGAGATAGGGTTTCCACATACTCAGGAGTGGTGTCTTTGGGTCACATGGCTGTTCTACCTTCAGCATATTAAGGGACATCCCCACTGCGTTCCATACAGATTGTGTCAGTTTGCATGTCTACTAATAGTGAACAGCACTCTTCTTCCCCATACTCTAACCAGTATTTGCTATCATTTGATTTCTTTCTTTCTTTCTTTCTTTCTTTCTTTCTTTCTTTCTTTCTTTCTTTCTCTCTCTCTCTCTCTCTCTCTCTCTCTCTCTCTTCTTTCTTTCTTTCTTTCTTTCTAGAATTGTTTATTATGTATACAATGTTCTGCCTGCATGTATGCCTGCAGGCTAGAAAAAGGCACCAAATCTCATTATAGAGGGTGGCGAGCCACAGTGTGGTTGCTGGGAATTGAACTCAAGGACCTCTGGAAGAGCAGTCAGAGCTCTTAACCTCTGAGCCATCTCTCCAGCCCTTCATTTGATTCCTTGATGTCAGTCATTCTGACTAGGGTGGGATAGACTCTTAGATTGGTTTCCATTTGCCTCTATCTGATGACTGATAACCTTGGAACAGTTTGTAGGATGTGTGGTACATGTTTGCATTTCTTTCATTCAGATCTGTCGTCTATTAGTTGGTTAGATCATTTTCTTCATGGTTTGATTTTTGAGTTCTATGTGTGGTTGGCATCAGTCTTTTATCAGATACATAGCTTGCAAGGATTATTCCCCTTTCATAGGCTTTCTCTTCACTAGTCTGATAATCTCCTTTGCTGAAAAGAAGCATTTTTAAAATTTCATGAGGTCCCATTTGTCAACTGTTGGCCTTATTTCTTGAGTGGCTAGAGTCCTCTTTAAAATGTTCCTACCTCTGCCTATATCAGTGGTTCTCAACCTGTAGATGGCCACCCTTGACAAACCTCTATCTCCAAAAATATTTACATTATGATTCATTACAGTAGCAAGATTATAGTTATGAAGTAGCTATGAAAATGATATTATGGTTGGGGTCACCACAGCATCAGGAACTGTATTAAAGGGTTGCAGCATTAGGAAGGTTGAGAACCACTGCTCAAAGAGTTTTGGATTTTACATTGGGGTTTTGGATCCACTTGGGGTTTATGTTTGTCCAGGGTAAGAAAGATCCGGTTTAATTCTTAGGGATGTGTTATCCAGTTCTCCCAGCACTGTGTGCTAACAGTTCTGTCTTTTCCTCAGTGAGTATTTTTGTCAAAAATCAGCTCTGTATTTGTGAGGATTTATACCTGAGCCTTCTGTTGTGTTCCTCTGATCTGTGTCTGCTAGGATTTGATTCTCCAGAGTCTTTTGTGCCTCCATGTGAATTTTAAGATTTTTTTTCTATTTCTGTAAGGAATCTCAAGGAGATTTTGGTTGGGATTTCACCAGACATAGTGCTAGGATGATCATTTTCACAGTATTAACTCTTCCAAACTATGAGGATGGGAGGTTTTCTATTCTTCTGGTGTCTTCCTCAGGGTTTTTCTTTTTCTTTCTTTTTTTTTTTGGAGTTTATAAGTTTTCATTGCTGAGGTCCTTCACATCCTTGTTTGCATTTATTCACATTGGGTTTTGTTGTTGTTTTGAGGCTGCAGTCATTGAGATTGTTTCCTTGACAATGATGGAACACTTGGGAAAGTCTTTAATCCCTGAGTTCTGGTTGATAAAAATTATAACTGTAACTTGACTCAGATGTTTGAGGATTTTATGCTTATAAATCCTGCTTCAGCCCCTACTCAGGACTGCCAGAAGAAACGAGGCTCTTGAGTCCTTGTCTGATCGATCAGTGACTCTGCTTATGTGGTGGAAATAAAAGATTTTGTTGCTTCAAGATCCCACTGATGCATTCTCCCTTTCTCCGTGGTGCACAATGAGCGCAGTGTATCACTACTATTACTTTGCTGAGGTTCAGCTGTGGTTTTATGTCCACTAGTATTTGTTTTATGAAACTGAGTGCATTTTAAGTTTGTATATGTTTTGTGTTTGACTTAGTTAGGGTTTCTATTGCTGTGGAGAGACACCATGATCACAGCAATTCTTATAAAGAAAAAATTTAATTAGGTTGGCGTACAGTTCAGAGGTTTAGTTCATTGTCATCATGGCAAGGAAACATGGCAGTGTGCAGACAGACATGATGGTTGAGGAGGAGCTGAGATACACCTGTATCTGCAGGTCACAGGAAGAGAGAATGATACTAGGTTTGACTTGAACATTTGAAACTTCAAAGCCCACCCCCAGTGACACACTTATACCAACAAGGCTATGCTTACTCCAACAGAGCCACACATCCTAAGAGTACCACTTCCTATGAGCCTATGGTGACCATTTTCACGCAAACCACCAAAGTGTTGTAAGGTCCTCGGGTAAATTATTCTCTTAAGTAGAATATCTCTTTTGATTCACTCCATCTCTTGTGATTAGTTTTTGTTTGAAGTCTTTTTTTCAGCAATTAGAATAATAATCCTTGCTTATTTACTGGCCCTCTTGGCTTGGAATATGCTTTTCTGTCCTTTCACTCCTTGAAGCCGAGGTGTTTCTTGTAGACACCTTGATGGGTCATGTTTCTTAGTCCAATCAGCTACTCGCCTTTTGATTACAGAACCGAGGCCATTAATACTCAGTTATTGTTGAAAGTTGTGCACTAACTGCTGCTGCTATTATTATTATTATTGGTGTGTACTAACTGCTATCATTTTATCGATTTTTGGTGTTTGTTTTCTTAGTCCTACTATGTATTACATTTGTACTTTTGTCATTTTTTTTTCCTGTAGTAAGCTTATCCTTCTCTTCAGTCTGAAATATTTCCCCAGTGTTTTTTATGAGGCTGGTTTGAAGGTCATGACTTATTTTAGAATGTTTTTATTGTGCAAGAAATTTTCTCTTCAATTGTGAAAAATGTTTGTTAGGTACAATAGTCTGGAGTGGCTTTATTGCTCTTTCAGAACTTGAAGTACATTGCTCCAGGCATCTTGGGCTTCCTTTGGGGAGTCAGCCACTATGCTGATAGGCTTGCCTTCTTGAGCTGTCTTATTGTAGCTTTTCTTTGTTCTGTGGAGTTAGTCTTTTAACAGAAACATGGCTTGGAGATTTTTATTTATTTATTTATTTTTTTACTCTTGCCTGTTAGATATCCTGTGTGCTTCTTCTACCTGGATGTGCATCTCTTTCCTTAGATTTGGGAAATTTTCTTCAGTGGTTGTATTGAAAATATTTTCTACTCCTTACTTGCATTTGCTCTATGCCTAAATTTTCGGTATGGATCTTTTTAAGAGTTCTGTGGATCCTGTCTATTATGTGTGTGCAGTTTTTAAAAATAATTCATACATTTGTTTAAATGATCTAATTATTCTACCTTGTCTTCAAGCCTTCAGACTCTGATTTGCAGTCTTGGTGAGGATGTGAGATTACTTGGATGAAGCTAAAAAAATAAAAGTCCCCCAGTGTGGCTCCCAGCCGAGTCTGGGCAGGGAAAGGAAGAAGAAAAAGAAGAAAGGGACTTGGCCAATGCCCTAAAGAAAATCACCATGGAATCTGGCTACCAGCTGGTCTTGGGCCTAGAGTGCAGCTCTGGTCCAGACATGGGTCTGACTCAGCAAGAGAGTGTGCCCATACAGCTTTCCCTTATGCCTGTGCTTGGCGAGGCAGCATGGATGAGCAGTTCTGACTCAGAGTCCTGGATTAGACTAAATAACAACAACAACCGTGTGGGCTTGATGCTGCCTGAGTCTGGAACCAGAAGGAGAGGGTGTGGAATCAGGGAACCAAGTGGACTCACCAAGGGAGCTTGCAGATGTGGCTCCCTCCTGAGCCTGAAGTGGTAGAATGGAAGAGGACAGCACAGGAGGGGTAGAGGAGCAGGGGTGAAGTCCTGGGTCAGAACAGGCTAGAGAGCCAGTAGATCCTGTTCTGGTGAGAGTCTCACAGTTCCAGTCTTTGATTTTACAAACTGCTAATTGTGAGTGAGGAATCCAAAGCCAATGCTGTCCAGTATCTAACTCTGGTCGTCTGGAAGAGCAACAGGAACTTTTGTTAGTGGGACTTTTCTCACATTTTGCTGACCTTTTGACCTTTCGACCCACATAGCAGACTTTCTCACCCATTACTGACCTTTCTCTTTATGCTGAGTTTCCCCTAGGCTTTAGCCTTAAGCCAAATCGATTTGCCTTTTTCAAATATCCTCTTGTGTGCCATTGATCATTTTACTAACAAGTTTTATTAGTAAATCTTCAGTTAGGATTTTATCTATTTCAGTGTCTACATAAAATCAGACATCTAGTCCTTGGTTATTTTTTTACTGTCTGGTATTTACTTTTTAAAAAAGTTTTCTACCTATATGGAATAAAACCAATTTGGTGATGTTAAAAAAAGAAAGCACCAGATCTTTAATGTCTGTTATATTCCTTTTGCCTTTCATTTAAGACATCCATTGATACTCATTTGTGAGCTTGGTTTCATTTGTATTATCTTTGATAGGTTTTGATATCAGTGTTACCCTCAGTTTACCAAAAATGATGTTGATTTCCTTTTCACAGAACTCTCGGAAAATGTCATTATACTGGAAATGCCATTGTTTAGGTTGCTGTGAGAAGTTATTCAATTGGTTGCCTCCCTGGATTCTATGTTCCTTTAAGTACAATCCAGGATGCAACCATCAGGGTTTTTGTGGGGGCCAGCATTTTATCCCCAAAAAAGGAAGAATTGTGAACTATATATTTGCTAGTAAATTTATGTAATAAACTACAACTAGACCATTAATTGATAAACAAAATTTTATCTAGAAAATATTATTTGTTAGAAAACCCGAGTTACTTGATATTTCTCTTCTTCTGTTCTGTGTTTGGTTTTTAACTCACAAGAGAAATGCTTATCAGCTTTGCAAACAACACAGTCCTCAGAGAGATAGCCACACTGTGGACATTGGAACCACATTTGAAAAACTAGAGGAAAGGATTAACAGTTGACAATTAATAGTATTCTTTTAGACACCAATATAATTGTGATTATTCTTTCAATAATTATTTATTAAATATCTAATAGAAACAATCTGGAATTTTATAGTACTAGTGTACATGTATTCTGTGTATAATGTATGTATGTGTGCATGTTAATATGCATGTATGCTATAAACACTCATATAACAGTCATATACAGTTCAGATTTTACTTGAAGCATAGTAGGGAATGGTTGAAAAGATTTTCTGGAACATGACACATTGGATTTTCATTTCAAAGGTACCAACGAGAAAGGGTGGTCATAATTCAGATTCCTTTTTTTTTTATTTTTTATTTTTTTTTATTGGAAATTTTTTTACATTTCAGATATTCTCTCCTTACCCCATTTCCCCCATCCCTCCCAGGAACTCACTATCCCTTCCCCCATCCTCCTGCCTCCACGTTGGTGTACCCCCACCCATCCTCCCCCGTACCTCACCTCCCCACCCTCGAATATCCTCCCCCCCACGACGTCCAGCCTTCATGGGACCAAGGATCTCTTCTCCCACTTATATATAGCTCCCTTGCATATATAGCTGGAGCCATGGGTCCCTCCCTAAGCGCTCCCAGGCTATAATGCTACTTAATATATGCAAAAGACAGTGGGTCAAGAAGAAACCTTGATTTGTTGCTGAACTTACTTCAGGTAGGAAGGCAGAACTCTAAAGAGAAACTATAGATTTGGAGTCTGAATGGTTAGAGAATTATTTACAGAGTGGGAAGTTGCTGGACAGATAAGGAGACTCAAAATGTTTGATTTTGATTAGTCCAGTGTAGACTAACCAACCCAAGTCTGCCTATGCTCTAATGGAGAGGTGTTACAACATGAAGAATATAAGGCACATCTTTAAGAACCATACCAGGTTCTTGCTCTCTGAAGATCATGGCCAGCCACATGTGAACTCAGACTAGTATCAGGACCCAAAGTGGGCACTCGTACTGTTCTCGATTCGATGACACCCTCCCCCCCAACACTGTTCCACACTCAAAAGAGGTCTGTTGATGACAGGATTGGAAAGGAACTCTGAATTTACTTCTTATGCCCTAGCTATAAGAACAGGTATGGCCCGATCTCTAGGATGCATGCAAAATGTTGAACATAAACTTTGATCCAGCTCTAGAAATGCTCCAGCTCCTGGGTATGGCTTGAAGGTAAGGGGTCAGGAACAAAGCCCTGCCTCTAGCTGTGGCCACCTGTGCCTGACCTTTGCCATCATTAAATGGCAAATACCCACAAGGGAAGTATATCATAAAGAGGTAACAAAAAAGTTCAGGACATATAAAATTGATTAATATAATAACAGAGATGATCAGGAAAGATCCTCATCCATACACATTACAATTAAACTGCCAAAAGTTCAAACTAGAAAGATTTCTAAAATTACTAAGAGAAAAATCACTAAGTCACATTTAATGGTGGATTTCCCTGCATAAACCTTATGGACTTATGCGTAAGTTATGAAAGAAAGTAACTGCCAACAAAAATATTATACTCAGTGGAAGTATCATTTAGAAATGAAAAAGAAAGGAAGGCCTTTCAAGATAACCAATAGCAGATGGATTTTGGGAGTGCCAGATGCACGCTACAAAGGGTGCTTGGTAAATCCTACATCAGATCTGAAGAAGAGTATCTATTTATCATCATGAAAGCCTATCAAGGTGTGAGCCCCGCTAGAGGAGCAGATAAACAAAATGAAATAAATACGAATTATATATTAATCTGACAAATCATCACTGCACTAATATGGCCAAGAGAGGTAGGAAGAAACAAAAACATTCAAAATAGTGAAGAGAATTCAGCAAGTTGACAGCGATAGCCTTTAGCTATCAGCAGCAAGTTTGAAGATAAATACATTAATACTAATTTAAAGTTGCAGACTGAATTGCCAGGGAAAAGACAAAAACAAAACAAAACAAAACAAAACAAAACAAAACAAAACCAAACAACAACAACACGCTTACTGGAAACTCACATTGTGCTTTCCATTTCTCTGGAGGCTTAAAGATATTGAATATCTTTCTGTGCATTTGTTGGACATTTACATCACATCTGACAAATGCTTGATCGATTCACTTGCCTACCCATTAACAGAGTTGCTTGTCTTTGGTGTTTAAGGTTTTTTTTTTTTTTTAAATTGTATTTATTTTCTGAATCTGAATAACAAAGATTTGCTCCCATTCTATAGGTTGCCTCTGTTCAGAAGCATTTCAACTGAGTCTGGAGACCATTTGGTTGCTCCATCCTTCCAGGGACAGTACTAGTGCATGCTAGGGCATGGGAAATGCTAAGTCAGGTGTATTCCAGTAAGTGTCTCTGGGCTTGGAGACTGCAGAAGGCAGATAAACCAAAGAAATCTGCTCTGGCAGTTCAAGGAATAGAGTCCTGGGTGCTCCTCCATGCTCCAGCCATGCTGATCTCTGTCCTTGCACCGTCTCTGATTTTCACCGGTAGCTAGTCTCTTTGCTCTTCTTAGACATTGGGCCAGAGTTCCCAAAAATAATCGTCCCCAGATTTCCTCTCCAGTGTTAGGCCTGCCCTTGTGACTGTTTCTAAATCACCACCAAATTCTCTGGGCTGTTGCTCAACTTGTGGAAAGGTGGAAACCTCTGAGGCTGGCAAGAAATAAAGGCACCTCTGCTCTCCCTAGCTGAAAGATTTAACTGTAAGATTTCTCTTAAGATTAATCCCCACTAAAGCACAGCGGAGGGAACAGGCATGGGAAGTGTGGGGGACTGTTTTCTAGCATCTGTTTGCTGCACATACCACACAGCCCCCATCTCAAGTGCTATTCCTGAAGAGTGCGAGAACGGCTGTGGACCGTTCCCCAGTCTTCCTTCTGCCTTCTGTTTCAAGTCTCAGCAGGAGATGTCCCCCTTTAGCCAACACTGTGCCTGGCACATTACCTTAGGACCAATTGTTTCTTTTACAAATCTGTTTGCTACTTCTGGATTTTACCTAACCTTTGTCTACTTTTCACTATTATTCTTTTGTGCCTTTCCACACTGCCCACCTTTCCACGTGGTCATGAGGATCCTGGGAAATGCGGAATGACTCTAACCTACCGCCTTCCGTCATCCAGTTCCATTTTCAACATCATCCGTATTCAATGCTCACTCCTGTCTTGGCCCCTGTTCTCTTCCTTTGTGGTGATGGACCATCACACTGACATGCTTTCTGTTCTCAGGAACTTTATTTCTGAAGATCTAAGTGCCAGCTTTCCTCTACTTTAAATCTGTATAATTTGCTTCCTCGCTTTCTAGAAGGGCAAAAAAAGCAATATTACTGGAATTCTGAACACACAGGTCCAGACCTTTTAGCATTTTTTTGTGGGACTGTGTAAGGGTATCCTGGATCTTGGCTGGGCATGGGCCTAGAACCCCGAGGGCAGGAGTTTGGCCACGTTCCCAGAACTCAGGGTCCTAACAAGCAGTCCAATCTCCATAGACCTACATTGTTCAGTCACGTAGGCCATTACAACCCCTCCCAAAGTGCACAGGTAGAGGGTGTAAACTACAGGCCTCAGGCCCTAGAGATTTACATACTAATGAAGGTCAGAGGGTGGAGCCAATTAAGTATTTCTCCCAGACCCTTCTTACTTCTCCCTCCCTATTTAACTCAGGCCTGCCCTGAGTTTGGGGGGTGGGGTACATCCAGATCCATCCACCATCCGCTATGACAATAAAGCCTTTTGGAACCAAGGACTGCCGGGCCTGCCGCCACCTGGCAGGTCCTGGGCTGCTGCCACGTGGGCCCGGGGCCTGCTGCTGCGGCCCCCCAGTTTTTCCCACATTTTTTGAGAACATTTAGTGTGTTTAAGAGAAAAAGCAAGGATCCTCAGTCAGAATGTATCATCACATAAAACTACCTCTTTTTGTCTACATATTTTGGCTTGTATTCTTTTCACAGAATGACATCCTTCGGTTTTGTTCAACTGTTTTGATGGCAGCAAATCCTATAGGACCTGATACAGAACCGCATACTTTATAGATTTTCTGAGGTTAACTGAGTGAATGATCTACTTAAGCATCTTTAGATTCTGAATGTTGTGTCCTATTCTCCACTGAATATGGTTAAGTCTTCCTACTGCTTTCCTTAAATTTACTAATGATAAGACTGTGTATTCATTTCACTTAAAAACCCAGTGTCATCCTCAAAAGTGGGAAAGAAAAACACACACCTATTTAATGAAGTTTTGGCTTCATGAATCAATAAAATGAACCAGAAAAGTACTAATCACAAATATTCGTCATACCTTATTCATAAATACTAGCTATCCCAGCATTTACTGATTCTAAAATAAAAATCTCATCTTTGAAGTCAGGATGTGTTTTACCATCAATATATGCTTATTTATTTAGATGAGATTTTGCCTCTTTAAATGATAATTAGATAACTATGTCCTTACATTGATAGTATCCTGGAAGTGATAACATACAGAATTACAGTTTCCTTCTCCAATGTACTATTACTATTAAAATGTTACTAAATATATTAAAAGTTGATATTTTTCCTCCTTTTCCTAATGTTGTGACTGTAGCTTTGGATCTTCATTTTCTTCTCACCTGGATACACCACAATCTTCTCTTGCCCTTCACTAACGTTTATGCCATAGTTCAGCAGAGCAGCGATGCCTCTCCCACTCACTGTTTACACAGTTGTCTACAGAAGTAAGTCTCAATCCTTTCTTATGCAACTCAAGCTCTGATTGTCTCTAGTTTTATCTCTTGGCCCCAGTCAAGCCGAGTCTCTTTTATTTACAGTTTGTCTAATAACTCGTGGTGTTTCACAATTCCATGTCTTTGGCCACATTGGCTTATCTCCAGAATATATCACATCTGTCTGTGAGTGAACCAGGAATCCCTCTGGCAACAAACGACAGGAAAGCAGCTACTGGTTGCTTAACCAAGCAGAGAAGTCCATAGGTTGCTGTGCCAAGGCTGATAGGTTGATGCAATTGCTCAACTGTGCTGGGAAGGAGCCAGGCCTTTCCTGTCTTTTGCACCTGCCTAGCAAGCAGAACTTTGACCTCATGCTGTTGCTTGCACATTTCAAGATGATCACTGAACTTCAAGGAGACATCAACCTGCCATGGAGGAAGAATAAAGAAAGCCAGTGGGCACACTGTGGTTCTTGTTCTGTGTGTTTAGAAAGCATAAAGGCCCTGTGCATAAGCCCCGTTCAACAATTTTCTGCTTGATTCTTGTGCTGGCTAGTTTTCTGACAAGACACAAGCTGGAGTCATTTGGGAAGAAGAACTTTCAACTGAGAGAATCCCTCCATAAAACTGGCCTATAGGTAAACCTATAGGAATATTATCTTAGTGATTCCTGTAGAAGTGCTCAGTGCATTGTGGGTAATGGTTCTGGGTCCTATAAGAAAGCAGGCCGAGCAAGCCATGGGTAAGCAAGCAGCAGCCCTCCATGACCTCTGCTTCAATCCTGTCCATTGGTCCCTGTCTAGAGTTCCCTACCTGATGTTTCTGGTTGATGAACCACAAGCTATAAGATGAAATAAATTCTTCCCTCCCCAAATTGCTTTTGGTCATGGTGCTTTATCACAGCAATAGAGACCTTAAGGCAAACTTCATTGGGCACATTATATCACACAGTCACTACCAGCTTGAAAATAGCCAGAGAAAAGATTGTTCTTTGAGTACTGTTTCCTAGGACTCTGGGGCATTGGTAAACAACCGGGAAAATGTATTTCCACCATGTATCATATCAAAAGTTATATCTTAGCAATATATAAAATAAAACACACACATTTGCATTTTATCATCACATACATATTTAACAAGTACCTCACACACACAATACATAACACTGACTGTTGCATAACAATGTCCCAAATCCTTCATTGTATGCAATTATATCCCACATACAAATGGTATGATCATGGTCAGACATTCACAGGAAAATGGAATGATGATAACACAGGGCAGAGGCTGCATTGTAAGACCAGACTTGTCAAGGTTTAAAACTAATCTTTGATACAACTTTTACACAGATCACATAAAGACAAGTGGTAAAAAGTCAAGTTTGCTTATAAGAGATGTACAAACCTTGTCTGTAAGGTTGACTTTGTTTTTTCTGGACCTGCAATCCGTGTTTAGCCATCTTTGGTTAGAGGGCTGGCTTGCTGGGTGCCAGTTGACCTTTGACAGTGCCAAGTCAAAGCTAATGAGAAGTAACTTTGTAGTAGACTTCAGGACTAGGGACTTCCAGTTACACGCTAATGTCAACAATGGGACAGAATTTGGGGAATCAATTTATCCTAAAGTGTGTGAAGATTTTGATACTTCAGTAAGCATTGGGTGCCAACTGCACTAGTTTTGGCATTGCTGTGGAAACCTGGTTGGCTTCTCCTGCTTTCGTTGCTGCGAAAGTCAGTAACTCTGGTTTAATTGGAGTGGGCTATGCTCAGACTCTGAGGTCTGACATGAAACTTATGCTGTCTTCTCTGGTAGACAGGAAGAGCTTTAATACTGGAGGCCACAAACTTCACCATGTCTTGGTGTTGGAGACTTAATCCAATTGAAAGAAACTTCTGGGAACAGTTATCACAATATTTGGTCTTAATGTCTTCCCATGTGTCCAGCAGGCTCCCTCTCCCCTCCTCCTCCCCCCAAGAAAGTGATCAAAAGTTGATTAAACAAGAACTGTATTTTAAATATACAGACAGTCACCTGTTGGCTGGTTTCTAAAGTTGGATGGCTCTCTAATTATCAGTGCTGCCATCATGCAGCAACCTCTACATATTTAAATTGTATAAACTCTTAAATGTGTTACTCACCAAAAATGAAATGGATGTTTATAAAAGTCATGGGAAAAACCATGGGAGAGAAAGAATTAAATCTGCTTCATAACAATGTAAATATATGCAACACCACTGAACCCTGGACTTCAAATCTATATGAATAGAAAAAAAGAGAGAAAGAAAACTGTATGGACAACATACAGGTGATATTTAGAGACAGACAATACTTGAGGCAACTCATTTCATACTATTTTCTGTATATTATCTTAAGGATGACTTAGTTTTATAATCTAGTAAATATTTTAAAACTAAAAATGTTGGAGTTCCTCTTGTCTCTTCTCAATTCTTGATAGAATTAGCCAGACACTTTGCAAAGGTGGCATAAGTGAAAATGAATAGCATATTCTATAAAGAGAAAGGGAGACGAGAAGGGGTTGGAAGGAGCTTAGTGTGCCCACACAGGTCTCCTGCCAGTGCCCAGTACTTAGTGTGCCCACACAGGTCTCCTGACAGTGCCCAGTATTTACTGTGCCCACACTGGCTTCCTGACAGTGCCCCAGAGCTTACTATGTACACAGTGGCTTCCTGACAGTACTCAAGAACTTAGTGTGCCCACACTGGCTTCCTGACAGTGCCCAGAACTACCATTCATGGACATTATTTTTACTCCAGAGCCTGCTGCTCTACTTGTACTGGTATGTTTTCCCAAATTACTTATTCTGACCTTTCAAACATCTGATATCCTTGTCTAGCATGTCATGTGGATGGCTGGAAATGACTGTACAAAGGAGCACAATAAATTAGCTCCCCCTTGGAGCAGAAGTTGAAACTAGTATGTAGACAGGTTTCAAGTATCTACCAGTTGATAGACAAAGTGGAGGGCTGCATTGCATTCTATGTTGGAGACATGAAGGTGGAGGGTGCTTGTACTGACGGGGAATCCCCTCATTTGAGGCACCGAGCACTTTAACAGCCACTGTTCCTTTGAATCAGGCTTTATGTGGGAGCTCCACAGTACTCCCTTGAGGGATCTGAATTGCTGTGTGGGATGAATCCATGCTTGGAAGTCAGATGGCTACCGGTAAGTTACACATTCTTCTGCAAAAATTAAGAAGCCTGCACCAGGACTACGGCTCAGTTCAAAAAGTAGGAGCAATAGAGGAACCAGAAGAGAGACTTAAATATCCTTCTCGGAATGTCCTGCCCCATGGGGCTGCTCCACAGGCTGCATTCTCTTTTACATGCCAAATCTAAAGTTGTTACTGTCCCAAAATAAAGCCTCAGGAGAACATCATAGTTTACATAACAATTAAAATATAGCAAACACTTAAGTAGTCTGATCCTAACGCACTCATGAAGTCTCCATTCTTGAAAATGAAACCAGTGGAATATTAGGAATGAGTGATTGTGTCAAATAGCCTCCAACACCACTTACACTAAAAGCCCAGTCTTCCTCTAAATTATTGTGCTATTGTGCTATTTCCTAATTCTTAGGCCAATCATATCATTATAACTTTCATCCATGTTAGTAATAAATGAACTGATAAAATATAAACACAAAAAAAGGTATCTCCATCTTTATGTAAAAACAAAGTCAAAACTCTAGAAAGACTCAATAGAAAAGTTGCTCCTGAAAATACTACTGGGGCCAGGGCCTGTGAAATCAGTGAAATGATTCAGAGAGTAGAGGCACTTCACTGTGCCTGATCTCGGCACCCACATGCTGGTAGAAGAGAACAGACTGCTACAACTTGTCCCTTGACTTCTACACGTGATCTGGCATATCACATGCATACACTCACATAAGCACATGTGCACACATGTGCACATGCACACACACACACACACACACACACACACACACACACACACACACAGTGAAAATGTCATTTAAAACGTTGAAGCCATTTTACATTGTATACACATTTTGAGTGATGTTTTAGACATATGTGTGTGTGTGCATACAATGACAGTTAAAAAAATTAGACATGTTTTCAGTTGAAATAAATTAAAGTGGTCTGGAGACAGAGTTGGCTTAGTAGTTATGAGTTTAAACATAATGAATGCATCCAAGTGCATGGCATTTCTTCTCATTGTTATATTTTCAGTGTTTCATCTTTGCATGGTATAAACCTCCAAAGCTGTCAGTGCTGTCATATTGACACAACCCTAGTAACATTGGCAGCACCCTCTAGCATCATCCTTCAGCATCATCCTGCAGCATCATCCTGCAGCATCATCCTGCAGCATCATCCTTCAGTATCATCCTGCAGTATCATCCTTCAGCATCATCCATCAGCATCATCCTGCAGCAGCATCCTTCAGCATCATCCATCAGCATCATCCTGCAGCAGCATCCTGCAGCATCATCCTTCAGTATCATCCTTCAGCATCATCCTTCAGCATCATCCTGCAGCATCATCCTGCAGCATCATCCTTCAGTATCATCCTGCAGTATCATCCTTCAGCATCATCCATCAGCAGCATCCTGCAGCATCATCCTTCAGCATCATCCATCAGCATCATCCTGCAGCAGCATCCTGCAGCATCATCCTTCAGTATCATCCTTCAGCATCATCCTGCAGCATCATCCTTCAGCATCATCCTTCAGTATCATCCTGCAGTATCATCCTTCAGCATCATCCATCAGCATCATCCTGCAGCATCATCCTTCAGCATCATCCTTTAGCAGCATCCTTTAGCAGCATTCTTTACAAGAATCCTTCAGCATCATTGTTTAGAAGGATCCCCCAGCATCATCACTTAGCATCATCCTTCAGCAGCATCCTTTACAAGTATCCTCCAGCAGCATCCTTTAGCAGCATCCTTTAGAAGCTTTCTTTTGCACCACCCATTGGCAGTGCCCTTTATCAATGTCCTTCAACAATATCTTTTTTATTTGGTAGAGTGTGATGTTCATCTTTCAGGTCTTTAAAAAAAAAGATGGCATTAAGTTACACCTAGAAGAAATCATTACATACTTTAAGTGCAAAATATCTATGAGGAGGCTTCATTCCATACTTCATAAACAAGAAAAACTCAAGATCTAGAAAATTTCACTGTATTGAGCATATGCTTTATGGAAGAAAAATGCTATACCAGGCTAAATGAGGGAGTTTAAAAAGCTGTTATAAAGTTATAGGATATGCCAACAAGAAATATTTAAATTATTTTCCCATGGGAAAAATGAACATTTTTGTTTTGTAACAAAAATTAAAACACATTAATCTTGAGAAAAGACATTATGATGCTTAACAAACTAATAGACTTATTTGTTATTACGGTCAAAATATTCAGAATATGACACATGACATATGCCTCATGTCCCTTCACTTTATAAATAACTTGTAATTTGCTTCCAAATGGCATCATGTTATTTCAGGTTTAATGAGCATGCTTAATTATAACTTTCCTTGAAAATACATGAATAATATGGATTATGCCATTTATTATTTATTAGCCTCATCCTAACATACCCCTCTTATCCTCTTCCTTTTCCTCCTCCTTCTCCCTGTTCCACCAAACCACATCCCCAGTCCTTCCTGTTCTTAAAACCTCACTCCTGTATTGGGCTCCCTGTTAAACACACACCTGACACCGTGAACATTAGAGCTGCCGTGAGCAAACTGTATGCATGTAACTGAGCCATGAAACAGCCCCGTGAGCAGCACATGCACACACAGGTGTCCACGTTTGCACACATGTACACATGTACTTTGTTTTGTTTGACAAAAGAAAATTAACCCCCAAAGATGTCTGCCACATGGTTTCATATTCAGAACTAAATGGCGGAGATTACAGATAAAAAATTTCAACACAAATACTGAAAAGAGTCAGAAGAGAATTTTTACACTTTGGCATGCAGAAAGATCTCCTAATTAGAAAATAAAACTTCTAAGCCATCGGTCCTCAACTTTCTTAATGCTACGACCCTTTAATACAGTTTCTTATGTTGTGGTGGCTCCCAACCAAAAAATATTATGTTGCTAGTTCATAACTGTATTTTTGCTAGTTATGAATTGTAATGTAAATATATGACATGCAGAGTATCTGTCATATGATCTCCAAAGAGGTTGTGACCCCTAGGTTGAGAACCACTGTTCTAAGCCTAGGTAAGCCATGAGTGATAGACATGACACCTAGAAGTGATGATAATGTCAAGTAGCTCAGAGACTACAGACTACAAAAGTGAAGAATATGTGCTATGTCCCCTCCATAAACTGGTGACATTTTAAAAGTTGACTTGTGGGAACATGGTCTTGTCTTTCATGCTGCTGGCAAGAGATTTTATTTCTGAGTAGATGGCAGGAAAGTGTGTTTAAGATCTTTTACAGACTGCACTTTTAGAAAACATCATGTAGACACATCAATTAAAAGCTGTCTGCAGGGACTGGAGAGATGGCTCTGTGGTTAAGAGTATTGCAGCTCTTCCAATGGATCTGAGTTTTTTTCCTGTTCCTATGTAACAACGCACAGTCATCTGAAACTTCAGTTCCAGGGGATCTGATACCCTCCCTTGACCTTTGTAGGTATCAGGGATGCATGTGGTGCAGAGAAATACATGCAGACTCAACATGCATACACATAAAAAATACTAAAAGAAATAAGTTTAAAACAAACAATCAAACAAACAAAACACAAAAACACATCTGTAAGACTTGAAAGAATGAGTGTAGTATATGGAGACCAAGGAGGAATCTTATTGGTTCTAGTACATTGGTTTAGTCCAGGTACTAATTTCTCCATATCTCAGTGTAGAGTCTACCACCATGGGTATACAGCTGTGAATGTCTGTTGTCTTCAGAAACCTAAGGGAGCAAATAGAATTTAAATAAGAAGAAGAACATTTCAAACGTCTGATAATTTGAGGAATCTCTGGCAAGGACATTGTTAGAATAGAGACACCTGGGAGTCAGTCCGCTTTTATCCCCACCGCTGAGATGTCACTGAACGTTAGGAGAGGTGTTGAGATTGCAATAACCAGCCGTAGTTAGCTCTGAGAGACGCACTATGCTCATGCGCTACCCCTCAGTCCTGTAGTTAGTTCCAAGAGCCTCACTGTGCACATGCGCTGCCCCTCAGTCCTGGCTCCAGGCCTGCAGCTCTCTGTCTTGGTGCGTGTGCCTATGTCATTGACGACTTACCTTTCTTGTTTTGAAGGTAGTTAATGTGTAAACAGCTGAAATGTTCTCATCATCACGAGGGACAGAAGAAGATGTTTCCCATGTTCTCTTGGCTTAGGCAACGTGAGCTAGTGCATACCCAGTACAATCACAGAACTTTCTAGTTCCTGTAAGTACTTTTGCAATGTGAGGGGGAAGTGTTTTCTTCTTACTAATTTTGATTAAGGTCTATCTGTCTCCTAATCTTTTTTTCTCAACTCCCAAATATTCCTCCCTATATTCTTATTGCTATGTGTCCCTTCTGTGTTCTGTACACGTACTGTCTGTTCCATAACTGCCTTTCTTATTTTCTTACTTTCAGTTACCCTACCTCATATTTCTAACTCTAAACACTTGCTAAGTTCTTCAAAGGTGTATAAAACCCCTCCACGTCGTAGGCTCCCTCTCCCATGAGGTTGGTCTATTCAGGTAAGGAAACTCCTGGAAGTATTTTTGGACACTGTTCCTTTGGCAAACCCCACAGAAGATACAAATACTCTCTTTTCAACCATTTATGCAAAATATAAAGACTAATGTTCTCTAGTGTGATAAGGTTTACAGATTAAAGGTCACTGCTGCAGCATCTGGTCCACGCTAGCCCTGTGAAGCTGATAGCACAGATGTCAGACTTCAGACTTGCTGGCAGGACAGCTGAGGCCCGGAGCTATCTGCTTGGCTGGCCAGAACCACATGGTTCAGTCAGTACTGAGGCTCTGATGACCCAGCAATTGACTGCTCTGCCCAATTTTTCAACTGTTTCTTCTCAAATTCCCCCCATCCCAAGTGAAATAGGTTTGAAAAACTTTTCCTCCTTATGAATATGTGGGGAATGGGATACTTGAGGAGAGAATGTCCCTCCACCAGGTGACAATAATTACACAACATTATTATTATTATTTCCACTCATGCACACAGTGTATGCAAATCAATTCCAACATTCTTTTTTTTTTTTCTTTCCAGTTTCCTAGGCTCAAGTAATCATGCATGATTATACTTCCAAATGACTTGTACTACTTTCTACCTATGAAACAAAAGCTGAAGTAATCGCCTTTCTGTGCCTGGCTTGTTTATTCTGCAGTTCCATCATTTATTGCAAATGACAGAATGTAACTGAATAATGCTCTATCAGGATACACATCTTAACACATCTGCTCATCGTGTCCTCAGAGTCTCCCTCTGAAATGATTCCTCCACACGTGTTTTAAATTCCTATCTGTGGCTGTGATAACATCCCGACAAGAGCAACTTAAAGACTCATGTTGGGAGAGTCAAAGCCACAGGACCATGAAGCATATGGACACATCACACTCACAGTTGAAACAGACTCTTAGTGTGAACTAAGCATGCAGGCCAGTATTCAGGTTACTTCCTGATTTTTCACACTGTGTAAGGAATGGTGCCACCCAAGACAGGTGGGTCTTCCAACATCAGAACCCCAGCTACAGTAGGGTAGTCAAGACATCCACAGGGATGTGCAGAGGCCCATCTCCTAGGTTAGTCTAGATTCTGCCAAGTTGACAACTCACTGTAGACATCATGGCAGTTCAGCCTTTCACCTTACATTGGCTGCTCCTCCTTATATTGGCTTCTGTCCCCTTACATTGGCTGCTCCAACCTCCTTATATTGGGTGCTTCTCCCCTCTTCTATTGGCTGTTCCCTCTTACACTGGCTGCTCCCACTCAGCTTTTATAGACAGAATATTTTGTTTACATGTGTTCTAGACTCTCTTGCTCTTTAGAAAGCTTCCTTTCATTCTGCATCTCTGGCAGATACACACTACCATTTTTCTCCTTTTCAGACCAACTACAAAATTCTCTCCTGTTTCTCCTGTTCCCTTGTGCCTGGACAAAGCTTCTGTTCCATGCAGATACCAAGACAGATGGATGTCAGTGATCAGATTCCTCATCTAGACAAACAGGTGCCACTTATATAATTTAATTTCACAGTGGCATTGGACACAAACAGCCAGAAATTCGGCAGTGTTGACCTTCACTGTTCATCTTCACAGTTTATGATGAGGGATCAAGTAAATTTTGTTAACTTTTATCCATCCTGTTTAAGAGGTCATCCCTGAAAAATGCTTGCTTTTAGCTTACAAAAAATAACTAAAGTGCTGTTGCAGTTTGAACGAAGATGTTATAAAGTAAGTCCTTTGTATTTTCTCGTTTTTAATGGTATTGTCACTGATGTCTTGGCATGAGTTCGCAATCACGCTGATCTAGTAAAATGACCTTCTTGCTAAAATGGTCCTTTTCTTGGAACTCAGAGACCCTCTCACTCTCCTGAGCTTCCCCCATCCTTACTTTTGCTCTCTGACTGTCTCTTCCTATCACTTAACAGAAGTTCCTCGTGCCCTTGCCTTGAGTGTTTGGTTTGCTCATCAACATCTTCTGAGTACCCCCGTTCTTTCCCACAGCCTGTGCCAGCAGGTGAGTCTAGGGACCTCACGTATTCAGGCAACTTAACGTTAACCTACAAGAAATTGTGGATGTTTTCAAGATTCTGTCCACAAAGAAACAACATAATCCCAATTTCGAGTTATGACCCAGGACATCCATAGTTGGACGTAGCCATGACTCACAAAAAGTCATGGCACACAAAGTTAGGATGCAGACTTCACTCCCAGAACAATCAGATCAAGAACAGCATACTTGGATAGCTCACAAGCACTTTCTAAAGTATGAATTCTCTCAGCCCAGCCCTCTGTCCTTGCCTCTGCTCCTGTCTGTCTGTTTCTCATCTTACTCATTAAAGGCAGCACGATTCACTTATTGACCAGCTGGGAAATTAAAACCAACAAGTTTTTAATTTCCTATAATCTCTCTCAAAGGAGATTGCCACTCTGCCACCTCCTTCCAGATCCATCGTGAATGTCCGGGTACCGCCCACTCGCCACCCATTCATTCTCCTGTCTTCTGGATTATTTGCCAACTCTCTCTATTTCAATAAGATCGATCTCTTCAAGAATCAAATGTGAGCTTCAATATTGCCAAAGTTCTTCTTTGATTTAAAGACAACTCCTTTTACCGCCCCCCTAAGGAGTTAGGCACCTCCTTCGGGACAGAGAAATGTCATTAAGAGTATCATCACTACTCCTGAATATGTATGTCTTTTTAAAGCTTAGAATGGCCCTTGCCCATCTCCTTCTCTGACTCACCACCACTCAGACTTCACAGCTTACTTTAGATTTCTGCTTCCTTCACACTGTTTCCTGGAGTCCACGTGCAGACTGCGTGTCCCTCGGATCTGCCCTCGGGGAGACTTCAACTTCTCTGATGATAATGGCTGGCTACTGTACTCATCTCCCATGTATAACCTGTCCGATCCCCTGCTCCATATCTTAGAACTTCTATAGATTCTTACTTCTACTTATCTGACATTCTATCGTCAGGTTCCAGCCAAGGAGGATCAATAAATGGTTAGTAATAACCAATAAGCTGCAAGAACGAGCAGATGGATGCATGAATCAATGAAATGGCCTCCAGGACCTAGAGACTAGAGAGGGCAGTGTTGTACAAAAGTGTTTGTAGAGTGAGTGGCAAAGGCAGCTGAGATCTTTGCTAGGCACAGTAAAATGGGGCTATCTGACACTCGTTACTTTTTACTTTTAAGAACAGAAATGACTGTATGTGAAGGTAAGGTCAATGTTTTGTTATACTGGGATTTAGAAATTCACTGTTTAGGCTAGACTGGCTGGCCAACAAGCCTAGGACCTTCCTGTCTCCTCTCCTCTAGCACCCAGACTACAGCTAAGCATTAGGAAACTTAAAAAACAATCATTTCTCCTGGCCCTGACACTTCATTTTCAGCTTAATGTATAATAATCTCTCTAAAGTCAATATCTACTTCTTAGTTTGGTTCAATATTCTTTCCATGGAAGGGTGCTGAACATGGGCCTCGCGTTAAAGACGGGCCTTATGTGGCCCAGAACTTGCTGGCACACTCGCTTGGAGTGAACTATTCAAGTCTCCCCAGTGCTGCTTAGGCTGCAGCCTCCTTGCCAACTATCCAGACAGGAGGCCAGAGCATCAATAAGAGGCTGTGGGGGAGGAGAAGCCGATTATCAACTTCATTGTACAAAAGAGAAAAAGTGAGCAGTAACTGGAAAGTGCTTAATCCTTCTGGGAATTCTGGCTAACCGGTCAGGAATTAACCTTGGCAGTAATTAGGCCGTCAAGGCCCCTTTCAGAGAATGTTCAGAAACCTCAGCTTTGTTTAGAGAACTTATGTGGGTGGAACCAGCTGTTTGCACAAAGAACAGCATAAAGCCTAGCTGCTTCTCAGCACGTTCAGGACCAGATCTCTGGCGGGGAGCAGGGTACAAGGCAGCCAGGTCTCCAGTCCTCTCTGCAGCATGGGAAAGCACAGGCTCCTAAGCCTGGCCCTGCTGCCGCTGCTGCTGCTGCTGCTCCTGCTGCCCACAGATGCCTCGGCACCACAAAACCCGTGAGTTCCCTGAAGGCCAGAAGCTTGAATTTAGGGCTTTTGTTTGCTCTCAGTTTCTTTCTATAAAACCATGACTTTACCTTTTTTCTCATGTCTTAGGTTCCTTACAGCTTTGAGATTTTTCCAAATCCTCCTCTCTCATTCTGACTCCTCAACTCAATTTTAATCATTTCTCTTTAGCTCTCTGGATTTCTGAATATCCAAATTCCTGACACACAGAACCTTTCTAGGTACCTTCAGAACCTCCTGTGGCTCTGTTGAGACTTTGCCCTTGCCTCTCCTTTACATTCCTCAGTTCCTTTGATAAAATAAAGACAAGCTTCTCCAGAGTGCCCCTTTGCCCTGGGGTTTAAAAATCCCTAGGAATGATTTCTAGTGTTGATGTTGATGCTGAAAATGTAAATGACTTTTGTAACTGAGAAAAACTATTGTGCAAATCAGCTGGGGATTGAATTCTGTGTTTCAAAGAAAGGAACCAAGGGGAGCAGACAGACAGACAGACAGACAGCTAGAACAATACTTGGGAGCACTGGTTCTGGGTGATTTAGAGCAGGTCATACAAAAGGATGTCTAAGAAACGGGGACAAATACATAGTTATTACAGTCTTTCTTAGGACTTATATTTACACAAAAGACTAATGTTACTTGTTTTAATGAGGAATATCCAGCTAAAATCAAGGTCAGCAATGTTCACAGTGGAAGGGGATCACACACAATTCTCAACAGAGATGTGCTTTGAAAGTATCTTAACTTTATATCTAATACGTATGGATAACAAATATATTTTTAGTAAGTTATATACTGAAAATAATCCAATCATAAGAAAACATTTAACACTTACAAGTTTATGGTCACACATATAAAAGAAGAGTTACTGTTAAACTTATATACCCACAGGTAATATTTCATGTATATTTATATATACCTGTTAATAAAAAATGAGAATTGTTCATGACATATTTTGAAGCATAAGGAAATCATAGTATAAACTTGTGGATAGTAAGTAGCACAGAAATTAGAATTTTTGAGCATTACAAAAAGAGCCTATACACTTTATTTATTTATTATTTTGTTGTTCATTTGTTTGTTTTGAGACAGAATTTTGCTAAGCATGCCTGACAGCACCAAACTTGTGGAAATCCCCCTGTCTCAGCTTACCAAGTCATGAGCCACATCTCTCAATATCTATTGTTAAGTAGGTGATACTACCTATAATATTTAAAATTCTATGGAGAAGTTAAAATCTAACTTAAATGAAGTTAAGCCTTATTTTAGGGTATCAAAAGACTTTACTGTTTAAAATTGTAATAAAAGTAGTGTTAGTATTCTGTCTAAACTTCACCTCCACAATTACCTGGCAACAGCCAAGTAGGCCTGCCCACTATAAAAGGGGCTGCTTGCCATCTCCTCTCTCTCTTGATCTCTTAATCTCTTGCTTCTGGCATCTCCTTGTCCCCCTCGCCCCTGCCCCTTCCTCTTCCCTCCCCCCTCTCTTCATGTGGTCATGGTCGGCCTCTACTCCTCTACCTCTCTGTGCTCTCTTTCTCCCTCTCTCTCTCTCTCTCTTTCTCTTTGCCTCTACTACCCTCCTGGATCCCCTCCCCATGCATTGAATAATCTCTATTCTATACAGGTGTGTGGCTGGTCCCTCAGGGGGAAGAGATGCCTCTGCTTGGGCCCTCGCTGAGACATCCCCTTCCCCCATACCTCTCCACACACCCACAGAACATCCTCTTTATTTTTTTATAAACACATCAAGTAGAAGTTAACTTGAAAGTACATAAGAGATGTGTGGCATTTAAAAACATTCTTGAGAGTGGCTGTTTGAAACTGGAGTGTCGATCTTTAGTCATACATGATTGATAAACTTTCTGCCCTGTTCCTGAGTTACCAGAGGATGGATTACTTTTGAATGAAGCTTTTCTCTACATCTGGAAAGGCAAATCTATATGATGTAAACATCCAGGTTGGATAACCCACAAAGACTTAGTTATCTGCAACCACAACCAAGATCTCCACTAGTGACTCTTTTTGTGAGGCTCAGCTTCCTTACTTGTAAAATAGAAGCAAGTTCTTGATGTGGAAATTTTGCAAGCTTGTGAATACATGTGCCTGCTTTCTTCCCCCCTGCCCTACTACAATGACCTAAGGGGAGGAGATTCTTAGGCTAACCACAGCTATGTGTGCCTTCTCTTACTGAATAACTAAGGATCATGATGGTGACACCTTGATGGTACATAGAAATGTTCATAGCAACAACCCCTTCCCTCTCCTCTAACTGCATTCTCTCATCCTCAGAATCTACATGATGATGGTTCCCTCCCTGCTCCACGCAGGCACCCCTGAGAAGGGCTGCCTCCTGTTAAGCTACCTAAATGAGACAGTGACTGTGAGAGTTTCCATGGAGTCTGTCCGTGGGAACCAAAGCCTCTTCACTGACCTTGTGGTTGACAAGGACTTATTCCACTGTGCCTCCTTCACCGTGAGTCAAGGGGGGAGGGGTGTGAGGTTGGGAATGGTAGGAGTATCATTAAACAATGGCAACCAAGTGTAGGGATGAAGGATCAACTCCTCTGTTTCCAACTACATATTATAAGCATATTGAGAATAAATCCAATGACCAAAGAAAAAATTCTATTTGTCAAAGCAACAGCAAAAACAGCCCACAGTAGAGAAGGCAAGAAATGTGACTTTTAAAATTCAAATTCCTTTTTAAAGTTCATAAAGAAAGCTAGTTCAAGGTTAAGCATGAGCCACCCCTGGTGATAGGCATACCTCACACTCTTTTAAAGAGTAAAAGTTGTAGAAATCACCCCGAGCAGGAGTCTAATATATCTTTAGATCTGGATTCATAGGGAATACTTGCAATCTGGTAGGTACTACCAAAATGCTTTCTTTTTCCGTAGTGTTAAGACCCTGTAGGCCTGCTTCCACAGTGTCCTGCTAGTGTATAATTACCTGGTCAAACATAATGTGTAACTGAGTCAAGATTGCACTGTGTTTTCTATACAAATCAAGATGAGATTTTCAGTCACAACTCTTCTTATTAATTTATTTCCTCACCTTATACTTGGATCTTCCAATTTGTAAAATAAAAGGATCCTTGCCTTGGTCAACTTCTCAGAAGAGAATGAAGGAATGAAATAAAAAAAAAAAAAAAAAGAAGGAGCTCTCCATAGAGATGCAGAACAGGGAGAGGAGAAAGAAGCTGTAGAGACTTTCTGGGTTTTCAGACTCTCTTCTGTATTTTAGATCCCACAGTCTTCATCCAATGAGGTGATGTTTTTCACTGTCCAAGTAAAAGGACCAACTCATGAGTTCAGGAGGCGGAGCACGGTGCTGGTTAAGAATAAAGAGAGTTTGGTCTTTGCTCAGACTGACAAGCCCATCTACAAACCAGGACAGACAGGTATGGTGAGGTCCACAATCAAGACAGCATCAAAAAGGAAACTCTTCTCTCCCTGCCTGTTCCTCACAGTCCCTGGGATCCTGGCTCCTTAATAGTTTTTATTGCCCACTGACAGGACTGGTCAAGGGCTAGGGCTCATCAAAAATATTTCTATTTCAGTGAAATTTCGTGTTGTCTCATTGGACGAAAATTTCCATCCCCTTAATGAATTGGTGAGTCTCCTATTATTTACATAAAATTATTGTTATTTGTATAAACTGGCTGGGACTCTGTTTGGTTTGTAGATGGAGGAGGAGTGGGAGAGTGGAGGAGTGATTGCTCACATTGCAATAGTCCGGGGTCTTCATTTAAAACATTCTCCCAGGTCAAACAGTAAGGAACATGTTCTCTCGTGACCTGACACTCAGTTGCCTGTTATACATTTAAACTTACTCTCTGGTTTCTAACTAGGAAAAGCATGAAAATAAACAGTGGATAGCTGTCTGGGAATCTAAGTTTGCTATTGCTTAGAGATGAGACTGTTGCTCTGAAAGAAGTTGGGGGTGTTCAGTATTCCTTTGTAAGGATTCATGACTCTTCCTGCTACCATGTGGGAGACAGACCAACTCACCATTCTCAGCTGAGTTTTTCTACCACATCTTCCCGTCTTACAAAGATTCAGTTCTCTTTTAACTCCAAAGGCAAGAGGAAATGCAGTGCCCTTGGCTTCTCTGTCTCTCACTCACATATCTACTTCACAGAAAATCGTGTTGGCTTGAAAAAATACCATTTTTTACTTCCTGAATTGTTGCTCCTTGCCCAACATCTGTAAACAAGACCATGGAAGTAAACTTGATATTATCTCTCAGCTTCTACTTACACTCTACCTGAAATCAGATGTGATATTCATCACTCTGTCAGGTTAACATGTATGTGTGTTATTAAGTCTCTCTCTCTCTCTCTCCTCTCTCTCTCTCTCTCTCTCTCTCTCTCTCCCACACACAACACACACAATCAAACACTATATATGATGCCAAAATATCATGTATAGGTAGTTTTTCTTTTTTGTCTATCTTTTAGAATGAGGACAGACAGACACATTGTTCTTTTCTGAACTGCTGTGTTCTCAGCATCTAGAATGGCACATACCATACAACTAGATATGTAGTCAGTATTAGATCAATAAATGGATAAACTTTGGCTGTAGAGATGCCATTCTCCTTCCTTCTCATTCTTAGAAGCACCCAGTAACACATATAAGCAACTGAGTCCAGGGCTAGTTACTTCCAGCTCCGTGTCTTTATTTTTCAGTCTGTAAAGTTGCCTAGCAAGGGGATGTTCTTGGCTGGAATGCCACAAGCCCTTGGATAATGTTAGCAAACCCTATCCTAACAATAGTACACAATAAGTATTTATTACTCATGGCCTAGTAAGTTCTTAACATGACCTATTAATTGCTTCAAATGAGCTAATTAAAACAAGTTTATAAAATTTAATTTGTAGAATGCATATACAGATAGATAGATAGACAGACAGACAGACAGATAGATAGATAGATAGATATTCTATATATGTTGAATTAGACCACGTAAACTAGAATTGAGGCTATTTCAGAATGTTATAAATTCATTTTTTTTCTTCTTTCAGATTCCTCTACTGTACATTCAGGTGAGTAACACAAATAGTCCACAATTAGAGAAAAAGCAGTCATTTCAGAGGACACCTTTGAGGACTTCTTACAATATGCCAGAGACTTTAGGGAAGGGAGCAGCTCCAGCCTATGCAGGAATGGATTGCTGGAACTTACCTTCCCTCTGAGTCCTTCTCATTTGGTCTCTTTATGGATAACATGGAAGTTCCTATAGATTTCTTTCATAATCTCTGACTTTCTTTGCACTTCTATGAATTATGGTTATTTATTACAGGACCCTCAAAGAAATCGCATTGCACAATGGCAGAATTTCAACTTAGAGGCTGGCCTCAAACAGCTGTCCTTCCCCCTCTCCTCAGAGCCCACTCTGGGCTCCTACAAGGTGGTGATACGTACAGAATCAGGCAGGACTGTTGAGCATCCTTTCTCTGTGGAGGAATTCGGTAAGGATCGTGGGAACATTGTTTTTGTAACTGAGACCTCTAGAGCTCAGAGCTGTAGCTTGTTTAGATTCGTTCAGTTTCCTGTGGATGATTTCAAGCTCAGAGTAGAATCAGTTACATTAAAGTCCAGCGGAGCATGAGTGATTTGTGAATAAATTTCAATTAGTTTGGTTGGTTGTAGCAATGCTGAATGACCAAAATAAAATACTGTTTCAGTAGTGGGAGTGGGAAGGGGGAAGGGAAGGGAAATGGGGGTGGGAGAGAGTGGGGGAGGAAGGGAGGGAAAGAGAGAAAGAGAGGTTCTTTAAGGTTATAATGAACGGCCATAGTTCCTTAATCAATCTGTTTGCTTGAGAATGAAGTGAATGTGGGTAAGTTGGAGAGCAGACTTACTTTTACAAATACAAGGATATCATTAGAGAACTGTTATGAAGAACTAGGAAACACTAAAGCCTGCAAATCTGAAAGGCAGCCACTAACTCCCTCTACTGTGTGTGGTCCACAGTGCTTCCCAAGTTTGAAGTGAGAGTGACAGTACCAGAGACAATCACCATCCTGGAGGAAGAGATGAATGTGTCCGTGTGTGGCATGTGAGTTGACAAAAATGAAAACAACTCTTTGAAGCAGATTCACTGTTTGAGATATTTTGGATGATTTCCCAGGAGCAGGGACCACACAGGAACTCCGAGTGTTTCCAACTACAGGCCATTCTTCTCCTGTTCCTTTTTTGGATTTCCTTCTTATTTTCTTTTATATCCTTATCAACATTTCTATAACTGTCAGTGAGGTGGGGACCATTTATAGGGAAGCCATGTGGCTTGGATTGACTTTACAAGTGAGAAAGCCTCACGCACATGCACACATGTGCACATATGCATACATACCACATGTACACACATGTGCACATAACACATGCACACACATAAACACACAAGACTTGCACACATGCACATACAAGCACACACATGCATGCATGTGCACACAGACACGCACTACACATGCACACATACACACACTCACACAAGTGCACTGAAGGATGCTGGCTTCCCCTTAGCCATAAGTGATAGCAATACTCTAAGGACAGAGATAAGTAATGTATGCTTGCACAGGAATTTCAGTTGGTAACAGGTCACAGATTTGACCTTGCAAACAGTGGGAAGAAAGACCAGATTTGGAATCTAAATCATGCTTAAGTCACCAGGGTACTGAAGGCCTGTCGCCTCCCTCTCTGCAAACCATTTTCACCAAGAGACTGAACATGTTCCTTCAAGATGATCCCTTTGAACCCAGAAATGTATGCAGGATCTTAGGCCCCCATTCTTAGAGACCTTTAGTGGGGCTAACAGGACATGAAAAGACTAGCACTGCCTTGACATCACACATGTGGCACACATGCTATCAGCTGCTTTGGATTAGCACTGCCTTGACATCATACATGTGACACACATGCTATCAGCTGCTTCAGAGTCATAGCCACCAAGTCCTCTATAACAGCTCATCAGTGTTCTTGCAAACTGACACAGAAGATACTTCAAACAAGGAAGAGAACAAAGGTTCATGAAAACAAAACAGTCATATGTGACCTTGATCCCACAGCAGTATTTGCTGCATAAAAAGTTACAAACTTTTACATAGAGATCTGCACTGGGGATGCATCAAGCAGTAGGTTGAATTTTTAAGTAGTTTTGAAAACATCTGTCGTTTCTACTAAGTTTCTTTCTGTGTGTATGTTGGTATTACTTTTCTCTTAAGAATGTGAAATCAGGCATCGTCTCTCACATGTGGATCCTAGCTTGTACTGCTCATATGAGCACATGTAAGTGGGGGAGTGTGTGTGCATATGCTTCGAGGCTAGGACCCCATAGGAAGGAGAAGGAGAGAGAACACATGTGGCAAGAAAGTGGAAGGGGGCCGTAAGGGGAGGGATACAGGAGAGGAAGGGCATGGGCGAGAAAAGTTGGGGGGGAGAATCCAAAGATGCTGTTTGAAAATTTGATGAGACCGAATGTGTGTTATAATTTAGAATTTTTAAATTAAAAAATTTATCTAACCTTTGTAACAAAAAACCCACTACTATTTAGTTATACTGAAAATTTAAGGGCAAAAACTGAATATTGGTGGCATATGCCTGTAATCTCAACACCATGGAAGCTGAGGCAGGAGGATGATGAGTTCAAGGCTCCCCTAGGCTATAGAACCATCTCAAAAGAAATTCAATTATAATTTTAAAAATTGCAGACCAAAGGAGAGTGCATTGAGCTTCAGCATGCTGTGTGGAGGTTTTCTGAGTCAGAGTTTGTCTGCCTCTGGTGTGCAGTGAGTGGTCCCGCACAAGGTAGACCAGAACCCTGAGAAAGGATGTGCTGTAGCTGACGAGGACTTACAGAAGAAGAGACAGGGATGTCCGGTGCTTGCTTTGAGTCGTTTGACAATATTCTAATGACAGATACACCTATGGGAAGCCTGTTCCAGGACATGTGACTGTGAGCATCTGCAGAAAGTACAGTAACCCTTCTAGCTGCTTCGGTGAAGAGTCTGTGGCTTTCTGTGAGAAACTCAGTCAACAGGTAGGCTTGTTGACAGCAACGTGGTGCTAAGGCAGGAGGAGAATTTCATACTGTTTCTAAGAAATTAAACATAAGTAAATGGCTTAGCTAAAAAAATCATTACTTGTCTTTTGTGATCGCCCAATGTCTATGTTCGAGAATAACAGAAGTTGAGTCATGCAAAGCTTTCCCAGGTATCTTTTGTAAAAGGAGAAAAGCCGAAAGTCATGCATCTTTCAAGTCACCTTGACCCTGAGGAGTGTCAGCTCTAGTCTCTTTCTAGAAACAAGAACCTGTTATAATGCCCTCATCTAGATGCCAGGGAGATGACCCAGCAGGGTCATCAGATAGGAGACCAATCCCCAGGTGTCTGCTTGGGAGGGATCAGATAGGTGACCAATCCCCAGCTTTCTGCTGTGGGAGGGATCAGATAGGTGACCAATCCCCAGCTTTCTGCTGTGGGAGGGATCAGATAGGTGACCAATCCCCAGCTGTCTGCTGTGGGAGGGATCAGATAGGTGACCAATCACCAGCTGTCTGCTGTGGGAGGGGACCCGGCATTTGGTGAAATGTTAGGTCTCAATTGCAGTAAGATTATCCAAAACCATTAGTATATCTCTCAATCAAGCAATGTCAGATAGTGAGAAATTATATGTCTATTGTACGCAAGATACTGTTATAAAATTATCAGTAATTAGTCCCTAGGCAGTACACATTACGTCCTAATATAATAGAAAATGTCTAGATTATTTTATCATTCCCTCTAAATTCTACCAGATTAACCATCTACTGATCTATCCAGTTTAATATGCACCATTATTTTCTCCCTTATTAGCTAGACGGCCGCGGCTGCCTCTCACAGCTGGTGAAAACCAAGTCTTTCCAGCTAAAGAGACAAGAGTATGAGATGCAGCTTGATGTGAACGCCAAGATCCAAGAAGAAGGAACAGGTTGTGTGTTGCAGGGCTGTGGGAGAAGAATATGATATTGATTTATTGCTTGACCCAAGTTATGGACTGTAAGGAAGGAGATAATGATATAAGAAATTCTCGGACATCAACCTTCAACAAGAGAACATCTCTCCTTCTGTTTCAGGTGTGGAAGAAACCGGAAAAGGGTTCACTAAGATCACAAGAACCATAAGCAAGCTATCATTTGTGAACGTGGACTCACATTTCAGACAAGGAATTCCTTTCGTTGGACAGGTTGAGTATCTTTCAGTTCATCAAATCACATGCTATCAAAATTCATAGTACCATAGGTACTAGGCCTGCTAAAATTATACGTGGTTAGCTAATGAAGGAAAAATACTATACATACATACATACATACATACATACATAATACATACATACATACATACACACACACACATATATTTGGAGAGAGAGAGAGAGAAAGAGAGAGAGCACAATAGATAGATATACAGATATACAGGTATAGATATATAGACATATATACCATAACCAAATGTCTATAATCTAACCAAAAGTTAAAGTTCACAAAAATGGATGCACTTGTCTTGAAGTTGTATATGAGGTCTATAAAATCATCTGAAATACGTATCCGGTTGAGGTTTCTAGCCTTTGTAATGACCTTTCTCGCAGACCTGTGACAACTTGCTATTGTGATTATTATTATTATTATTTTTTTACTGTTAGTAGATGTTCGAATGAGCTTTGTGACTGTGCACGTCTGAGGTGAGGAGTGTATTTATCCCAGTGTGTAACTGCTGTGTATGACAGTTTCTAATGTAAAAGGTTGCTTCAATGTGGAGGCTGTAGAAGACAGGCCTACCTAGACGTAAATGAAATAGAGTACATTGTGGAAGGTTGTTATATGACAGAACATATTCAGAAACTAAAATCCTAAAATTTCCTAAAATCAAAGTGTAGTCCATTTAAAAGTTCTCAGAAGTCTTTATAATTTAATACTGGGAAATAACTTACTATCTGCCGCAAGACTATCTCTGCAGAAGACAAAAAGTGGAGTTGTGTACCCATTCTTGGGTTTCCATGTGCAGCTGATATTCTCTTGATAGATTTCCTTGATATTTAAGAATGCTCATCTATATCAGCCTAGTTTTTTGTTCTGCTACTAAATATATGAGAGGATTTATCTCATTGTTATACACCGTTTGCATATTATTGAAATTTCACATTAAACTTTATAAATATGTATTATGTGTCAACTAAAAATAAAAAAAAATTTCAAAGTAGCACATAGTAAAAATAAGTCACCAACTTCATAATATGGACTGGGTTATTTCATTCGTTTGTTTGGTTGAGTTCAGTATTAACAACAGTTTGGTTTAAAACCTGGTATGCTGAATGAGCCTCCTCAGTTTTACTCTTGTCATATGGGAGGCACATCATTGAGTCTGACTCTTCAGAAGGCTAGCCACCTGGGATGAGAAACAACATTTATAAATCAATCAGAGAAGCAAGTGGCACCTGTATCAGAACTCTGCTTGCATACAGAACACTATACCATAATACTAAGCCATAGAAAATTATCTTGTCTACCATGAGATAAGTCTCTGAACCTCAAATCAGTTTGACTACTGAATTACATTTTCTATTACTATAAAATTGTTATATAACTCTCTGTGAGTCTTTGCAAACTAGCTACAATGCATCTGTTAGGTCACTCCTGTGTATTCTGGTTGCTTTAGATCTCTTCATGTTCTTATCTCTCTTCCTCGAGTTGGCTGTTGCTCACTAAGTCTAGATTATTTGCATGTTTATTTAGCATCTGTACCCTTTTACTATACTGTAGACTCTGATGATAGCCACAGTGCCTGGGACGGTATGCATGCAATGCCCTGGGACAGACCTTTGCTTTTCATCTTCAGGTGCTCCTGGTGGATGGCAGAGACACCCCTATTCCATATGAAAGGATCTTCATTGGATCCGACGAAGCAAACCTGTACATAAATACTACCACTGATAAGAATGGCCTGGCAAGGTTTTCCATCAACACTGATGACATCATGGGCACGTTCCTAGGTGTCAGGGTGAGTGTAGAGAGAGGTTATAATGGCATGAACAAGTCGTGGAAACAAAATTGCCACCTAAAGAGATGAAATCTCCCAATTGTGTTTAGTCCTATGGAGAGAAAGCATCCCCATAATTTAGAGACAATTTAAGGTCAACTTCTAATAGTTTTAGTAAGAAAATAATATTGTAACTAAATATGGCTGCTCTATTATATAAGATGGTACATGCACTGTGGAAAAATATTGTACCAGTTTCTCAAAAAACTAAAAACAACTAAAATTCCTATAAAATTTAGCAGCCTTACTCATATGTAAATATTATTCTTCACTCTACTGCTCAGGTGCAAGAGCATAGCTATTGATAATGTACTGTATATTTCAAAAAGGCTACAAAAGGTATTTTAAATGTTGTTTCCATAAAAATAAAATAATAAATGTTTATGTTAGCAAATAGGATGCTTAGCCTGATTAAAATATTATGGAATTCAGAATTACAGAACACATCCACTTGCTCACACACCTAAGAGAGGCCTGGAAATGACATCAGGTTACTCTTCTACTTGGCTCTAGCCAGTGCTCTTTTGCAACCATTTTATCAAGTCCATGAGGTTATGCTGTTTCATTTATTCATAAAAGCCAATGGGAACTAATCATCAAAGATGTGGCTCCCTCGTGAAGCAGTTGCTGTGTTTAGTCTCCCTGCTGAGGTTCAGTAGCTCCAGCATCTATCTGCACTGGCAAAGGAGCAGAGGCATCTTCAAACCAACTAGCCAGCAAGACACATGGCTCAAGTTATTCTTCTGGTCTACAAATACCAAACCCAGGATGTTAGGTGGGGAAAAGCCACAAACCGTGTCTATATTTAAGACACATAAATAGAGGATGGGCTTCTCTTACTTTTACTACAGAAGAAAAGACTAGAGGCTGCCAGTGAAGGAGGAAGAGTAAATCCATAGAACACTGTGAAGACAGGGTTTCCTAATATATGATCTAGTATAGTAACACTGTTTTTCTAATTCCTTAGGCTAGATACAAGGAGAGCAATGTCTGCTATGGATTCAGGTGGTTGACGGAAGAGCATGTAGAGGCTTGGCACACTGCCAACGCCGTTTTCTCACCAAGCAGAAGCTACGTGCACCTGGAATCCCTGCCCGATAAACTGCACTGTGACCAAACCCTGGAGGTCCAGGCGCATTATATTCTAAATGAAGAGGCTGTGCTGGAGCTGAAGGAGCTGGTCTTCTACTATCTGGTGAGAAGGGAGGTCACCCCAGGACTGCCTCACATAAAGCTCTCTGGGGATAAGGGGTGAAGAAACTATGTACATCACCACCTTGACTTCCTTTCAAACCTATTCTTTTTACGTATGCGTGTATCTGTGAATGTTTGCTGTGCATGTGAGTGCCCAAGAGGCCAGAAAAGAGCATCTGACCCCCTAGATCTGGAGTTCCAGATGGCTGTGAGCTGCTTAGAGTGGGTGCTGGGAGCTGAATTTGGTCATTTGGAGGAACAGCACTGCTCTTAACTGCTGAGCCGTCTCTCCAGCCCCTGGCTTCACACTCTTGTTTGTTTCTAGAGTCCGACTTCTCCTGGGGCTAATCATTTCCAGCAGTGGCTCAATAAGCCAAGCATGTAGAATGGAAGACAGTAGACGATGTCTGTTGGAAAAATTTTAATTTCCTGTTTTGCAGATGATGGCAAAGGGAGGCATCGTACGGGCGGGGACTCACGTTCTGCCTGTGAAGCAGGGACACAGTGAGTAAGGCATTATCTCCACAGCTCAGCTCCGTGCTGACTGCCTGAACGCAGTGCACTTGGCAGCATGCTTCCAAAGGGGCTCTTCTGCATCTTGTCACAATGAAGAGGAAGCCAGGAGGGATGCATGCTTCTTTTGTCATCCTTGATCAAATAGTTTCCTTTTACCTATTTTATCTTACTTAGGTTACTTCAAAGGTTGACAGGGCCAGGAGGATATGGTAGCTATTTCACATTTTTCAGCAAGAAATATTTGTGCACTCTCTTCTCAACATAAAAGACATTTTAGAATTGTGTAAATGGAGAGGAGGAAGACCTTGGAGTACTTTCTACTTACCAGGTTCTGTGATAAACCCCCTTCTCTGTCTCTGTCTCTGTCTCTCTCTCTGTGCATGTGTGTTTGTGTGTCTGTGTGTGAGCTCTTTCTTTGTGTGTGTATGTGTGTTTCTCTTTTTAAGTTAATGATGATTTACAAAGGTTCTGCTAGTTATTTCTACCATGCCCTTGAATAACAAGATAATAAATATTTAAAAGTTTCCCCCATTCTGATGGGTTCTAAAAACCTACTTAAGCTATGAATGGGCACTTCTTTGTCTCTTGGGGAGGCAGACTCAAGAATGTTTAAAGCCAAACACTACAGTGTCCACAGGCGTCAAGGCTAGCTTCTGTGGGAGTGTAGATCTCCTCTTCGGGAGAAGAGGATAGGGCCATGTTTCACGATGAGAAAACATATATATGGCTTATATAGGAGAGAGATATATAGGAGAGTATAATTGGCTTCCCCAGAGTCAGAATTCTGCAATGTAGTCAAGCATCTGTCGTGCACACTGTGTCCCACTAACAGTAGCACTGATTGGCCAGGCTGGGTGCCAGACTGGTTCTGTGTAATAAAGTAACTCTCATTTTTACTCTGAACGTGTCTAACCCATGGTTGCCGCCTCTCATTCTCCCTGCTCCAGTGAAAGGTCACTTCTCCATCTTCATCTCGATGGAGACAGACCTGGCTCCCGTGGCCAGACTGGTCCTTTATACCGTTCTGCCCAATGGAGAAGTGGTTGGAGATACTGTTAAATACGAGATTGAAAAGTGCCTGGCCAACAAGGTGGGTTCTTCATAGAATAAAAATTCAGCACTTATAACGAGTAGTCCTTGCTGTCACCTATTCTCTTATACGTGTGTGGGTTGAAAGGTTAAGTGACTATCCTGGGAAGGTTCTGCAAGGCTATTGCAGACTTGCATCAAGGAGTTATTGCCTCAATTTCAAAATTCTCTGTGTAAAATTGACTCTTAACATGTAACACAGCTCCCAATGCCTTCTCCCACTCTGTGATGGAGTGCTAGGAAGGGACGCAGCAAGCATAAAGGCCACATGAAGCCCAAACAAAAATGCCTAGACTTTTGTTTGCATTCCATAAATTCAGAGTTAATGAGCACACTGTATATTAGAGGTAAAAGACTGAAACTTCCAAATGGCCAGTTTTTAGAGACCATGACAATTGTCTGACGGAATTTTGAGAATCGAAATAAAGTTCAAGAGGGGAAAAGGCCTCACTCAAGTAGCACAACACCAACCACTGTGAGTTCTACCAAAGTCGTTCTGTGTCGAAGGTGAGAAATACCTGAGAACTGTAAGAGACATGTGGTGGGATTCAGAAGTTGATTTTTCTGGCCCTTCTCTCCTATCTGTCAGGTGGATTTGGTCTTCCATCCAAATAGGGGTCTTCCGGCCACACGTGCCCTTCTCAGTGTCACGGCTTCTCCTCAGTCCCTCTGTGGCCTTCGAGCTGTGGACCAAAGCGTGCTGCTCCTGAAGCCTGAGGCTGAGCTTTCCCCATCGCTGGTAAGTCCCTGTCAGCCTTGGAGGTGGCAAGCATGTGAGGGCCTTGAAGCAAGAAGAGATGCTTGAGTAATGCAAGACCCGTTGAAACTGTAGATACACTGAGGAAGGGGAAGGAGAATGAACAAAATATATTAAATGAGATTCTCAAGGAACAAATAAAAGCATGAAATAAAGCAAATATATGCTCCTGTAGGCTCATAGTTTTGAACTTTGACAGACACTTTGCTTAGTGAGGAAGAAGATGCTTGCCCATGATCTCTTGTGTCCCTCCTTTCCTCTCACACTGCTAGCTGTGGCAGGGGAAAGAATTACACAACTGTTTGTCTGGTCTGTAGAACCAGTCAGAAAAATCAATAATTTGAAAAGGTAAAAACACAGTACAAAGTAACCAGAAAGATTTAGGATGCAAGCATCAAGGTCTTGCCCCAGACCACGTGGCTACGTAAACCCAGCTGTGCCTGTGTTGAGCTGCTGAGCTTAACAGTGCAGGAGAGCACAAGGCAGGCTGATAAAAAGGTGTTACAAGAGGGGTAGGTGTGGTCCTGCAAGATAAACAGGATTATTTTTGATTGTAGATCCAGAGAGGTCACAAACAATATGTTTATATAAAAGAGGGCAGGGTGGCCGAAACCCATAACTCTGTAAAATCAATAACTGTTTCCAAGCTAGTTTTAACATGTTGGGAAGCTGGCAAACTCCATGAGATAGGTCTGGGTGGTCTGTTTGCCTGCTGTGAGACTACAAGGACAATAGTGTTTCAGATTTCTGCTTTCATAAGAATGGCGCCAACTAAAATAAGGAACATCACAAAGTGAGCTTCATTACTGAAAAAACAAACCACTGTACAAGTAACATTGAAAATTAAATACTTGAATGGCATAACGAAAGCTTACACCGTTACTCAAAACTACCTACTAGTATATTCTAATTGTAGTTTGCTCAAATATTCACATTTTCATAAAATGAATAAACAAGCGGAATCTGTTTTTGTTAAAGTATTTATGAAAACTTACAAAAAATATATTTTTACTTTTATTAAAAAAATGTAAGTATAGGGTTGGCAAAAAGACTCAATGAATAAAGGAGCTTACAGCCAATCCTGATAATTTGAGTTCAATCTCTAGAGCCGACATGGTGGAAGGATAGAACAGGCTGCCTTCTGTCTTCCACACATACTCTACACACACACACACACACACACAAACACACATACACACATATATACATACATACACACACACACAAACACACATACACACATACATACACACATACACACACACTACACACACACAAACACACACACACACACACACACACACACACACACACACACACACTTTCTCTCTCTCTCTCTCTTAAAAGGGCAGTGTGATGGGCACACATTTTTAATCACAGCACTCAGTAAGCTGAGGAAGGAAGATCTCTGTGAGTTTGAAGGCAGCCTGATCTGTATAATAAATTCTGGACAGCCAAGACTACATAGAGAGACCCTGTCCCAAACAAGCAAGCAAACAAACAAGGTTAAAAAAGGAAATAGAAGCTTAAGGAACTATAACTGCTTGGTCTATGGATTTTCATTTTATATTTTGTGTTATATTCATGCTGTGCATGTGGGAGTACTAAAGTACAGAGCGCATGTAGAGGTTAGAGAGTAACTTTCAAGTATCAAATCGCTCCCTGAACAGTAGTCTCTGGGGATCGAACTCAGGTCCTCAGGCTTGCATGGAAGACACACCTGCTGAACCACCTCCTCGGTTGACAGTGCTTTCTCTTTTCAAGAGATATTTTAATAGAAATGTTTAAATCTATAATTAAAGGACATATTAAGAACATTTATAATACCATAAGGAGAAAAACTTCAATAAGGAGAAAAATAGCGTTGTTTTGTGTATGTATAACGTGATTTTTATACTCGTCAGAGCTTTAAAATGATGCCAACTCTAAAGGACATGGAGAAGACAGTCTAGTAATTCTGTAGTGGTGAAGGAGGAGCACCTAGGCATTTGTAACAGAACATGAGTCCCTCTCCATCCTTTGTCAGTATTTTACTAATAAAGCAACTTCCCTTGACAGTGTGAGTCATTCACCAAACATGAACCTAACACCTACTGTGTTCTCCGGGCTGTCCTAAGGGCTGGGGAGCTAGTTATGAGCTATGGAAACTCAAATATTTGTGTCTTGTAAGATTTACACATTTATAATGGAAATGGATACTATATGTTTTGGAGAAAAACAGAGCTGCAGAGAGAGGTTGTGGGAGAGGACCTAAGGAGGAGTCTCTTTCCTGGACCATCACAGGCTCCAGGCCCTGAATTTTCAGGCCATCATCACTTTCCTATAAATGCACATCTGTGTGTCCATCAGCATGTCGTGTCTGTTTGACTTCTCTCCCCTAAATGAGTTTGAAGGCATCATGTCCGGTATTTCAGAGTTCAGCTCCTAGGGATTGAATGACGACCTGGAGCATTTTGTCTGTGTGAATGAAACCTTAGAAGTACTGTTTTCTCCCATGTGGAGGATGTTCCCAGTACTTGTTCTCTCTGGGGCGTATGTCCTTCATTCTATGGAGAGTTGGTGGCCTACTCCAAGGTGGTGACCGAACTATCCGTTCATTCCTTCTCCAAACATCAAATCACCCACCGCACAGCTCAATTTCTCAATTATTAGGGTCTTATTTTATTTTAGTGTTGGGTATATAGTGTCTGCTGCCAAAGGGTGCAAACTAGTGTCAAGACCTTGGGTTAGTCCAATGGAAAGTATATTAGGTTTTGGTGCTGGTGTTCTTGGGGATTTTCTCCTATTTACTTAATAAAAAGCCACAGACTGAGTAGCTCTTATGTGCTTTGTGTTCCTACAGGTTTATGACCTGCTACCAGTGAAAGACCTCACTGGCTTCCCTAAGGGTGTGGATCAACAAGAAGAAGACACTAATGGCTGCATTAAGCAAAATGACACTTACATTAACGGGATCCTGTACTCCCCAGTACAGAATACAAATGAAGAGGACATGTATAGCTTCCTAAAGGTAAACATCTTATCTTACAGATGGGTCTAAAGGTTCTTGAAGGACCTCGTGTGGAAAAGTTGTTTGTTTCATTGCCTTCTTATCACGGTTGAAACTAACAGAAAAAAAAAGGAACCATGTGACTTCTCGAGGTCTGTCTAACATAGCTGGAAGAGATCTGTCTACACAGCAGAATCAGGACAAGAAGTTTTAATAATTAATGAAGTTTTCTTTCTATTGAAAGCCATTGCTTTGTGATGTTTATAAGTATTATGTATAAAATTATCACTATCGGGTGAGTTTAAGGGACAACACGGCATAATGTCCCTGCATCAGATGCAAACATGGGAAGTTTAATTCAGATGAAAGGAGGTGTGTATGAGGTGCACTAATAAGGCGGTCATCTCCTTTGTAGGATATGGGCTTAAAGGTATTCACCAACTCGAAAATCCATAAACCCAAAATCTGTGAACGGCTTGGAGACAATAGAAGAAGTGAGTACCTAAAATACTGAACTGAATAAGACAAGATTTTAAAAATAATATATAATCAAAATTAACCCAAACCTTGATTCAGATATAATAGGACTGTGACATAATGTTTGTAACAATCAAAGCTCAAATCTGATCTGGCACCCCTCACCAAGCGTCAGTGTGAGGAGCACGGAAGGTGGGCTGTGAACAGTGGCTAGGAGACTGCAGACCCAACACAAACACAGCATAAAGAAAGGATGGACCCGGAGCCGTCAGAAATTCAGTCACCAAGAACTTATACCTACCAAGAGACACCAGGGGCTGCAAGGAATGGAAGGTTCCCAGGAGTCTAACTATGAAAACAGAGTTAGAAATGCTCACAACCACAACGCAGGGCTGCATTCTCCTAGGTGGGAAAGATCTCCCTCAATGGCCCTAAAGTAAACAGCAGTAAACACGCTTCACTGTTTTCAGTGATGTAGGCTGCTTCTTTGCCAAGTCATAGTAGGCAGTGTGGGTTTGTTATTATATTGTTAACTAGTGACTGGATGTGTCACAAGTGGGGAAATGGAAAAATCTAGGAAAACGTTCTGTGAGAATCCATTTTCTATGTGAAATTTACTACAGAGAATCGGATATTTTTATTTATAAACTTCAGAATCTTTTATGACCAGGATTTACAGGAAACTTATTTATCATCTGCCCATATGTCTACTGCCTGTCCATGTGTTTGTTGCTATATATTTCCCTAGAGTGTGTGGCTGTCAAAAGTTTACTGCACTTTACAAATAGAAAGTGACAGTTTCAGACAGCTGACTCACTCAGCATGGAATACATAGTTTTTTCTATCCTTGATTCCTCCATTGCTAGAAACGGTTTCTCAAAGCCACTACTTTTTTTCCTCTGCTACCATAGATGAACATGTCATTGGCAGGTTACCTACTGCCCTCCTCCCCACCCAACACCCTAGGTCTCTCCATTAGGCACAATGGGCAGTAGCTTCCTGGGATTCCACAAAGTCATCTCTTTTGCATACAATCCAAAGCTTTCTGCCACACTTCTTCCAGTCTGGGCTTGGCATTTTCTTCCCCTGGTGCACTTTGTTCTAATACCTCAGAAATCAGCTGAAATGTCACTTCCTCAGCAAGCCTTCCTTGTTTCCCATATGTCCTTTCCTGGCTCCCATCTTACCACCTCAATCTTCCTGTGGTCGCTCTTTGGTAGCACAATGGTTCATGAAGTCTATCTTTGTATTCATTGCCCCTGTCTTCTCTTGCTTACTGAAGTACCAGCTGCATACCACCTTGTAAGCCAAGGCCTCATGGATGATTTTCTCGAGTCTTCAGAGTCTCCCACAGAGACTACGAGAAGCTACTTCCCTGAGACGTGGATCTGGGACTTGGTGGTTGTGGAGTAAGTAACTTATTTTTCTATAAGATGCAGAAATATAGATCTATCACAGTTTTGAACATCAGAGAAAATGTCCTTTTATATCTACTTTATTGAGAGTTCATATCATGAAAGGATGCTGGTTTTTTGTCTTGTATTAAAATATCTATTAAGATAATCATATAGTCTTTGCCTTCTGGTGGCTAATGTGGTGTGTAACATTAATGGCACTGTTTTGCATTCAGTAGTCACTGTTTAATCTTTTAAATGTCCTGTTGGATTCAGTAGCTATTGTTCTATTAAAGAGAGTGACTCTTTGTTGACTTAAGATATTGGTTTACAGTTTGATTTTTTTTTGAGAGTCTCATCTGACTGATATCTCAGTGAGGCTGGTCTCTCCTTCAATTTTTGGATGTCTTTGAAAGGATGATGTTAATTCTTCCTTAAATTAAGGCAATTGATGAATGAAACAAATCTAGTCAGAAGAGATACACAAATAATTTTGCGTTTTTTAAAGCTGTTGTGACTGGTTTTTTGACCCAGCATTGGATTTAATCTGGAGAGTATCCCATTCATACCTGAGGCTGGAGAGTACCTCATTTGTGCCTGAGGCTGGAGAGTACCCCATTTGTGTCTATTTTGCCGTTTTCTCCCAACATTCTGCTAGTATCTGGTTGTTTTTCAAGTTTATTATTTCTTAATGGGATTTGTCTGCACAATGTGTCTATGGTTGAATATAAAGTATTGAGAGCTCCCAGTATTTAAAAGACACTTCACCAACCAGCCAAACCAGAGAGATTCTTAGCCATCCTAAAAAAGAGACCCTTTAATATAGTTCCTCATGTTGTGTTGACTCCCAACCATAAAATTATTTTCATTGCTACATCATAAGTGTAATTTTGCTACCATTATGAATTGTAATGTAAATATCTGTGCTTTCTGATGGTCTTAGGCAACCTCTGTGAAAGGATCATTCAATCCCCAAAGGGGGCATGACACACAGGTTGAGAACCTTTATGGAGATGCTTCTCAGGTGCTGGTTTGAACACCCTATTTGTCATTGTGGTCACCAGGAGCTTGGCATTTACCAAGATTCGACAGTGCCTTGAGATAGCTGAGATGGAGACTGATCCACTGAGACAGGGCTGGCAATCTTTTGCATTTAAAGTATTTGGTCCAGGCCTTCTGTTTCTCCTGGAGAGTCCAGAAGCTGGGTTCACACTGCAAAGCCAAGGGAGGGTCTGTGACAATTTTCTGCTCTTCTTCATACTGCACATATTCCCCTTCATTCTTTCAGTTCCTATCCTCAGGGGTCAAGCAAATATCTTGTTCTTTTGCTTCCTGAGACAGGCAAGCTGTCCGACCATACGTTGATCTGTCTCTGGAGTCATTCAGTAGAAGAAGCAGTATGAAAGGCCTATGCGGCTGTTCAGGTTCCCAGAGGACGATGAGCTGATTGAAGGCCTGATCCTCTGGGGAAACCAGTGTCACTGAGTGTCAAACTTATTCCAGGACAAAACTGGGAGCCCAATGTTTCCATCCCCCTACCACCCCGCTTCTTTTTGTGCTGAGCCCTGGGAGAAAGCCACTGGGCATGCGTACATATCCATGGCACTTTCTCTTGTTCTCCCCAGTGTCAGAGATCTTGAGACTGTGAGCACCACTCAGTCCCTGAGATGGATGGCTTAGGAGGCAGACCAGACCCCTGGACAGAACCGCAAAAGTTGAGGTGCTTCATACAGTCACAAATTTCTTCCAAGGAGAAGCCTGAAGCTGATTTTATTACTGAAGGAGAACTCCAGGGCAGAATAGTGGGAAGTGTCCACCTTTCTATTTGGCTCCTAGCAGTCTGTGGTGTAGTTCCCCTTCTCTTAAGAGGGCTAGCAAGGAGTCCAACTCTCAGAGAAACAATGAGAATCAATGAACCTCTTCTAGGAGAAACTGAAAACTCTGACCTAATTTTTCAGTTTCCAGTTTTCTATCCCATTGCTGTTTTCAGGAGAAGTTACCATGTTACCTATATCCTTTGAGTCAGAAGTAAAAACTTTCGGGAAAATGTAAATCATAAGATTCTAGAAAATGGGCATAAGGACCAAATGCAAGCAAACACCATACGTATTAATAAAGATTTGATTCTTTACTGATACATGAACATAGGTTAAGCTTAAAGTAATTTCAGCCAAGTAGGCAGAGTAGAGCAAAAGTAAAAATCATACAACTGGTGGGATCATATTTTGTAGCAAAAATTGAGAACAATATCAATTGCATGCAGCTCATAACTTTGTTTTTCTATGAGATTTAGCTCTAATCTTTGGGAAATGATTTTGATATGGGCTTAATTGGAAACAGAAGACAAGCCCGGTATTTCCTCACAGAAAGTCTTGTCTTTGCTCTTCCATTACTGGCATTTCTACTGAGTGCATTTAAGTTATGACTATAGAATCATTTATAGGGCTCTCCTCCTAAAGGGGATGGATTTAGCTGCTCACTTCCTTTACTTCATACCCCACCCCCCTGCAGCTCAACAGGAGTGGCTGAAATGGAAGTGACAGTCCCTGACACCATCACTGAATGGAAGGCTGGGGCCTTCTGCCTGTCCAATGACACTGGATTGGGCCTGTCTCCCATGATTGACTTCCAAGCCTTCCAGCCCTTCTTCATAGAGCTCACAATGCCCTACTCTGTGATCCGTGGAGAAGCCTTCATGCTCAAGGCCACTGTGTTGAACTATCTCCAAACATGCATCCGGGTAAAGATTCATTTCCTTAATCAAGCACATGCAAATTAAAAACACATTCTTAGAAATACCAAGAAGGAAATAAAAAAAAAAAGAATAAGTAAAACCCACCTCTTGTCTAATACAGAGGAGGAAGCTATCACACATAGACGCATATGTTAGGAAAGTGGATATTTCTAAGAATCAACCTACAAAGATGAGTTTCTAAGATTGACCATAATCCTTTAAGGTTATGTCATCTGTGCAATAGAAACATTTCTTACACAAGCAAGCATCATCTTCCCCGTCTTATGTTTTTAGAGTTTGTAGATCCAACTTCTACATTCCTATATGTCTAATTTTTCTCAGTTTATTCATTATTCATGGCTTCGTTTGAAATGTTGTTTGTGTGCATCTCTCTTCAGTTAAAACCATAACTACTTATAGATTTTGTGTAGTAATTGAACCAGGGAATAGTCACCCTTCTGGACCCCAGAAGGGATGCTTACCCAGGCGACCTTCCCTCATTGTCTTTCTTCTGGTTCCAGCACTTGAAAGGCTAATCATCCCTCCGAGTGCTGAGGTTTATCTGTGAGGTGCTAATAAATGGACCACAGTACTGGGGCCTTATTTGTCTCATTGATGTTAGGTAACCAAAAAATTCTATCTCCAAGTAGGCTTCCATTTAGCCCTGGTCTTCTTCTACCTTTAATGCTCCTTCTTGTGTGGTTGCAGGTTGCTGTGCAGCTGGAGACCTCTCTCGATTTCCTAGCTACCCCAGAGGAGAAGGAGCAAAAGTCTCACTGTATCTGTATGAACGAGCAGTACACAGCGTCCTGGGCTGTGATCCCCAAGTCATTAGGTGAGCAGTAGAGTCCAGAGGCTCAGGAGTCTCAGATGGGCCCTTAATAAGCAGTGCTTCTTCCCCCAGGCAAGGACTCCCAGGTAGTAGGATCGATTTTCTTTGACTTCCATTTCAGAATGGGCAAGCACTGCCAGGTTTACTGGTGCACACCTTCAGTCTAGCACTTAGGAAGCTGAGACAAGATCAATCATGAGTTCAAGGACAGTCTTGCCTGAATAATCAAGTCCCATCTCAAATAAAACAAAACACCAGCCACAACATAAAGAAGCCCTTTCTTGTAAAAGTCGAGGACCTAAGGGAGACTCACTTCTTCGCCTCCACCTCTCATGACATGGATCGCTAGTGGATGTTGTTTCCATTTCTGCTCTGGTGTTTTTATGAATCTAAAGCCTTGTAAATTCCAAGTTTGCAACCTGGCTTTTCTTTTCTACTAGGAAATGTGAATTTCACTGTGAGTGCAGAGGCACTGAACTCTAAGGAGCGGTGTAGGAATGAGGTGCCAGTGGTCCCTGAACATGGAAAGAAAGACACAATCATCAAGTCCCTGCTGGTTGAAGTAAGTAAACCTGCCTGCCTGACAGGACACACTGAGTCACAAGAGGAAACTCAATTCTGTGTCTAATTATTTTTAGGATTTCAACTATTTTAATGTTGAATAATGCACAGCCCATAATAAAATTCACAATATCATAAATATGTAGATACTGTAATAATAATAATTATATATGTGAATTTCACAAGTTTTTCATCCACCTATCATCTATCATCTCTCTATTATCTACATCTATCTATCTATCATCTCTCTATTTATCATGTATCATCTATCTTTCTATGATCTATCATCTATCAATCTTTCATCTTTCTATCATCTATCAATCCATCATCTATCTATCAATAAATCTATTTATCATCTATCAATCTATCATCTATTAATTTATCATCTATCTGTCTGTCTATCTATCTATCTATCTATCTATCTATCTATCTATCTATCTATCTATCTATCTATCGTTCCCCATCCTTCTCTATCTCTGACCACTCTTGCTATTGATCTTCATTAATCTTCACTCATTTTCTTTTCTATAAATCCATCCTTTTCATATGCTTATAATGAATAGAATTTATTTATATGGTGCAACAAATCCTTCTTTTCACTATGTGGAACTCTGTGGTTCCCAAATCAACAACACACATATCCTGAAGGTCAATGTGCTTTATCTTAATTTTTCTTTCTTTTACCTAAAGCCTGAAGGTCTAGAGAATGAAGTGACATTCAACAGTTTGCATTGTCCGATGGGTAAGCCTCAATCATTATAATTAAACTCTCTTTGACTAAGACTTTATACCATTTGAAGTTCAAAGATTGTTTATATGTTCCTGTGGGATGAAACCCAAAGTGTCATCAATACAATAAAGTAGTTCCTAAAGAGGCCAGGGTATGGTGATGAATGCCTATAAAGCCAGCACTTGGAATGCTGAGGCAGGGGGATCAAACAACTTATCACAACAAAATGAGGTTTCTTCCTAAGACAAGGCTCTAATTCCTAACTGATTTTCTTGGCAGCAATTTTTGAAGAGGCTCTTCTTTGTTCACTGTATTCTTTATTCTTCATTGAAAATTAATCATCTGTACCTGTGTGGGTTTATTTCTATGGTCTCTATATTTTTATAGTGGTCTCTCTGTGTATATTTTAATGTAAATATCATGTGTTTTTAGTTATGTCTGTTTTGTGACATACTTAGATACAATGTAACACCCTCAGTTTTGATCTTTTTGCTTTTGATAACCTTTGTTTATTTATTTTTTGCTCCCAATTTATAATAATATTTGGGGGTCTCCCAAATAACTATAGGGCATTTCTATGCCAAGTCTAGCTTGTTTTAGTTCCCGAATAAGTGATTTAGAGACCTGGTATTTTTATTAATGAGCTGCTGGCACTATCCTGGGCAGCTGCTGAGCTATTCTGACCCTCTTAGGCTGCCTATTTCCCAGCTACGTGGTCCTTTACCTTCAATCTGAGTCTTTCCCTGACTCCATTTTGTGTGCTTTGGAATGGATGGTCAGGGAGAGGTGGGTTGGGTCTCCCCAGAGCAGAGCCCTAGTCTTCTTCCTCCAGCTACCTAGGCTCCGAAGGTGGTCAGCTTTCCTTGTCTGCTGATTACCGAGGTGAGCCCTGGGAATGGTCTTTTCCAAAATGTCTTCAGTGTTATTTATCCTTCCCCATACTCCCTACTCTACCACATGCTCCACTCTCCATCCCGGTTTAACCCTTCCTATTCATTATTTCCAGTACCTTCTATTCCAGTGCAGTCTATCTCTCCTCCCTTGAAAATCCCTCCTCATGGCCCCTTAGTCACTTCCTGGTGTTTGTGGCTATACCAAATGAAACATATACATTATGGAGATTCAAAATTGACACCTGCAGGTGAGAGAAAACATGTGACATTTGTCTTTCTGAATCTGGATGACCTCGCTTAGAGTGATTATTTCCAAATCCATGCATTTTACCTCAGAATGTCTTAATTTCATTTTGGATAGTTCAATAATATTCCATTGTGTAAACATACATTTCATTATCCATCCATTAGTTGATGTATATCTAAGCTTTCCAATTTCTTGGATATTATAAATAGAGCAGCAATGAACACCGTTGAGCAGGTATCTCTAGAGTAGAACTATTTGGAGTCCTTTATGTATATACTCAAGAGTGGTACAGCTAGATCCTGTGGAAGATCTATTCCTAATTTTTTGAGGAACCTCCACAGTGATTTCCATAGTAGCTGAACCAATTTGCTTTTCTACCAGCAAGGAATAAGTATCATCCGTTCTTCACATCTTTCTCAGCGTTTGCCATTATTTGTGTATTTTACTTAAGCATTCAGAGTGAGGTAAGATGACATCTCAATGTAGACTTACTGTTATAACCGTAGATCAATGTATCTCTCAACCATCATCAGAGACGCTTCTATTTGCAATAGATGGTGATTAGAACAGAGACCCAAACTGCCCAAAGTGCAGAGAACCAGAGCTAGCAGAATGCTAAGCCCTAAAGGGAACATACACCCTGCACCTACCCCCAAATCTGTCATCATTGTACAAGAGAGGACAGAAAAGTATAAGTGCCAGGGGCTGTGAATAACTACAGGGAAATAGTGTCACAGCAGAACAAAGCAGGGTTTCTGTACACATGAGCTCATGGCAATTGCAACAGCATGCACAAACCCTGTAGCCTAGCCAGACCAAATCCTAGCGTGGAAAATGGTGTTGATACACAATCTAACCCTTAGCTGTTGGGAGAGGGAGAGACAGTTTTCCCAGAAGTGTAGCCCCTGGAACATCAACCACACTCTAGTGGAAGACCACACACATCCAAGAATATTTGGACAAAACAAAATGGTATTGAAGGGAGAAAAAATAGACAATGTTAGGAAGACGGATTTGGGGAGACTTGAGGGTATGTGAATATGATATTAAAACATGTTGTATGAAATTCTCAAAGAAGTAATTTTTTAAAAAGTAGCAAATGTTAGCAATGTATAATTGTTATCATTATTAATTATTATTAAGGGAATTTGAGCCAGGAAGATGGAAGACAGCAAGGAATAAAGAAAAGTTTAGCCAAGAAGATCTGAGAAAGATATTCCACTTGATAATCAGAGCCTTCATCCCTAGCCACATAAATATAATTTATAAGCATTGCTTCCATCCCATAAAGAAGAGTGGTGTTCTGTTGTCCTCTATGGAATGTTCTGCAATCATCTTTAGGCCTGTCTGAGGTAGTGGGTTGCTTAAGTGAGCGTTTTATCCATTTTCTCCCTGGATGATCTGTCTGTACTTTGAAGTATGGTATTGAAGTTCCCCTTCATTATTGTATCCATCCTGTATCACTTCGTATCCTTTAATATTTGTTTTGTCTAACATTCTGATTTGGAGGTATATGTATTTTTACAATTGTTATTTTCTCTTGAAGAATGAGTCTCTATAAATGTCTCTAATTTTTTCACATATTTCAAATTTATTTTACATGATAGAAGTGCCATTATCCCCAATTTTTTTTTTTTTTTTTGGTCCCATATGGGTCCTGAGAAGGTGATTCTGTTACAGAGCCACATAGTTAGGTCTTGTTTTGATCTGTTCATTCGTTCTCCATCTTTATATTTGAGACCCTTATCCTTTTGCATCTTAGGTGGTTATTGACTGGCCAAGCTTTCTCCACGTGTTAACCATTTCTGTAGGCAGCCGTGTTTACAATGTAAGCAGCTGGCTTCCAGAGTGGCCAGCTCAGAAACTGGTAAACAAGTCCTTTGAGCATGCGTCGGCCTCGTGCCCCTCCTGAGCGGGCTTATGCTAATGAGGTATTGGCAGCTTAACCTATCCTGAGAGGACACATCACCCAGCGCTCCTAGGGCAGCTAGATAAGCACTCGCTTCTGCTGCTGCTGCCCTTTTGGCCCTTCGCTTCGCTTCCCTTCCCTTCCTTCCCTGCCCTTCCCTTGCCTTCCCTTCCCGGGCCTTCCCGGTCCGGTCCCCGGCCATACATCCCTATCCTAGTCCCTCGATCCAGTTCCCCGTCCCTAAGTCAAGAGCCGTTCCTGGAATAAAGCTGACTGTGAGAAGGATCCGACTGTGTCGCGTCTTACTTGCTGGCCAAGGCGGAACGCACACATTTCTGGTTGTGTAGATGCTCATTTCTTCCACTCTCAGTGTCTCCTTTTGTGGTCTGATGTTTTCCTGTAATGTTTTTAATCTTTTTTAGATTTGATTTGTATTTCTACTAACCAGGCTTTCTCTCTAGTAACCATAAGGCTTATATAGAGGATCTTCCTTATAGGAACCAGTTTTGAGCCATCTTTGTCTGAATATGTGTAATCTAACTGTGACATTGCCCTTAGGTTTTCTATGAGTTGGACCAAGTAGGCTCCCTTCAGAAGCAACTCAGAACACCAACTGGGGTGGATGACTCTCTCTGCTTGTCATTTTTTTCCCTGTACCAACTGGGCTTGGGGAGATCTCTGTCAAGTGTTATGCTAACTGGAGAAAGCAAACATGAAGTGATTAAAATGGCACCATCTTTAACCCTTCTGGTTTGGGTTCTCTTCAGTTGTGGACCACCCTCTCCAGGCATCTAAGACTTATTTCTGTGTAATGAATTTTCAAAGGGCTCTAGTCCCTGAAGAGATGATGGATGAGCCTTGCATGGGAAATACTGGGGCTTAATATTTTCCATCTCATCATGTCCTCACTAGTTTTGGCTTTAGTAGAGCAAGTACCTCCCTGTGTTTATGCTTCCATAAGTACACATTTCCAGAAAGTACGCTCAGCATCTTTATCTACCTCCATTGCTTACAAATGTTGCCAAAACTTTGGATTGAAAATATTGTGATCCTGTTTTGATTCATCACAAGAGGAGTTGAAATTTACTATTGTGTGTCTGCTTGAGGCATTTTTATAAAATGCTGTCGTGTCATTTGACCACACATGTTTGAATATTTTGTCTCTTTTGTCCTGAGTTGAATGGTATTGGTTACTTAATGAGCACATTGTGTTTTCTTTCACCTGACTTGTGGTGTCTGACTTCTTATGTAACTCAACATTAATTTTATGAGGATGAGATGATTAAGTACCACAATTCCTCCGTTTTCCTCTTTGTATATCCCACCAAATTTAAATGGCACATGTATGTATTCAGCAACTGTTATTACTTTATCTTAAGCAAGCCAAAATGTTCTCTTCCACCTCTTCATTTTTACTTTATCCTTTGCTTAGGGCATATTTTCTTGCAAAATGATTGATATTAACTTTATGAAAAGGGTACATAGGAATATCTTAATAAAAGGAAAATCTTTATATATCTTTATATATAGTGATTATTTCCTTTTTAATGAGTCAAGTGTTATTCATTTGCTCACTTTATTTTAGAGGTTTCCTATTAGGATATACCATATTCACATCTCAAAGAAAGGATGTGACATTATTGTAGAATTTAGGACTTTTGAGGGAGGTTTTCTTTGCTTATTTATACATATGAATCTTTGTTGGATTTTCTCGTTTTATGACTTTTGAGAGAGAAGCTGTGAGTGGGAGCACTAAAATTGTTCATGTTGTCCTGCACACACTGTGCAGACCGTGGGGTGACTGACACAAACCCCAGCTCTGGACTCCACTGACTTATCCCCTTGTTTGGAAATTCTACTTCACATCAAGGAGGTTTGGGATGAAATTCTGAAAATCCTAAATTCTCAGTAACCCCTAAGATCAGGGAAATAAAAGGTTTTATTTTTTAAAAGGAACAATTTTTCAGAAATAGCTTATAGTTAAGGCACAATTCTAGTTTCTGGGCCACCAATATCTCTAAAAGATCCAGTGCAGAACGGCATTTCCTGTGGCTGATGTGCTTCTTGCCCTAGGTGGTGAGGTATCTGAACAGATATCACTGAAGCTGCCATCAAATGTGGTAGAGGAATCCGCCCGAGCCTCTGTCACAGTTTTGGGTGAGTTCATTTCCTAGAGAATTTGAACATTAACGTTTGCTGTATTTCTTTTTTGTTCATATATTTGTGCATGCGCATATACATAATCCACACATGTATATGTAGTTTGTATTTACAGAGCAAAAAGATTGTTTTTACATTATAATTTTAATTTTCTTAATTAAAATATAATGACATAATTTCTTCCTTCCCTTCTTCTCTCTAGCCCCTCCCATGTGTCCCCTTGAATTATCCCTTAAATTACTACCTCTTTTTAAAAAATTGTTTTGGCCTATACAGGCACATTCTTAAATATAATAATGTAACTTCTCCTTCCATACGGTGTTACTTTTCTATAAATATTTATTCAAAACAAAAGGCAACAACAACAAAATGTGGTAGTGCACACCTACAATCCCAACATTAATAGCCTGAGGCAGGAGGATACATAGTTTGTGGCCAGCCTAGGTTGCAGAGAAAAACCTTGTCTTATACATACATACATACACAAATTCATCAAATTATAATTTTAACTTCTCTTCTTTGAATTATTGTTTCCAATAATTCCCAAATTCCAAAAACTACAAAAATTTCAATGTCCTTTCTCCACTCTTTGTAAAAGTCCTCATTTTTTTTAACATGGCTAATTATTCATTTCAGATATAATCTTAAATATTTCCCATCTCTCCCATTTTCTAGGAGATATATATGGGTTCTGCTATGCAGAACACACAGGATCTCCTCAAGATGCCCTATGGCTGTGGAGAACAGAACATGGTTCTGTTTGCTCCTAATATCTATGTCCTGGACTATCTGAATGAAACAGAGCAGCTGACACAGGAGATCAAGACCAAGGCATTGCCTATCTCAATACGGGTGAGTACTGAACGATGGGCTCAAGGTTGACAGTATTGTTCAGTTGGCTTGTTCAATGACATTGAATTATTTATCATCACTATTGCATATTAACACACTACCACAATAGAAAACACTAGTATGGTTTATTTTACACAAACTATCTACTCTCCAACTTCTAATAATACAGTATGAACTAAGAGCAACTTTAGACATGGACAAATCAGTTTTAAACAGTTACAAGAAATGTCAAGTATTTTAATAATCTTTATGACTGCCATGGATACACAACCCTCCATATTGTTTTGCTAACCTTCCCTCACAGGCTACCAAAGACAATTAAACTACAAGCACCAGGATGGCTCCTACAGTACGTTTGGGGATAAACCTGGCAGGAGTCATGCCAATACCTGGTAAGGGGAAGCCAATGGCTTGAGCACTTATTTTGAACAAGCAACTTTACATGCAGTACCCTAGTTATATCAATAACAACTCTGTCGAGACATAAATTATTGGAACTGGAGTGAGTTATATTAAAGGAATGCACCAATATTGGAGAATTAACAAGCAGAGAATCTGATATTCAGATATATGTTTGTTAAATGTGTTCCTAAAAGTCATTCTTGTCATCTTATGGCAACATTTTCTTTTCTAAAACAGTTCCCCTAACCAGAGTTTTAAAGGGATATAGTGAGCATATCACATGACTTCTAGATAAGCCATCTTTCTTGGATTATATTTACCTTGAGAGAGGATGAATTTATTTAGAGGGGAAAGAATTAAGGATATAATGATGCAAAATCTTATTTTTACATTCCTAAGTAAAAGTGAACGAAAAGTTACTGCATATAAGAATTGGACATGTGAGGATATTTTCATCTATACATAGCAAGAAACCTTACAAGAGGAGGGTCAAGAACCATTCCATGTGGTTTTATATTCTCAAAGAGCCAAGAAAAACAAGTGTATCAGAAATATGTAGATCCTTTATTATGGCTAAGGCAAATTCTAGGTCTAGCATATTTCTCCCAGAGACCAGGGCATCTCCAGTGATCATCGATTCCTGTTAGATATTTCTCCAGTGTTAGGAAGGGACTTGTGAAGCATAGTTTATGTGAAGTGGCTCTACAATCATTGTAACAGCAAATATACTATCATTCCCACCTCACTCAGGCTCACAGCCTTTGTACTAAAGAGTTTTGCTCAGGCTCGAAAATATATCTTCATCGATGAGGCACACATCACCCAAGCCCTTGTCTGGCTCTCCCAGCAGCAGAAGGACAATGGCTGCTTCCGGAGCTCCGGGTCACTTCTAAACAATGCCATGAAGGTGAGTATTCCAGAGCTAGTTTTGGTTTATCCATTATGAGATCTGTGAGCATAGAGATTATAGGGTAGAAATTACCAACAGAGCCACCAAAGAATAATAAGACCTAGACATCACCAAGAAAGAGGATAGAGTTCATATTGGTTGTGAAGTATTGCCTGGGGGGGTGGGTATTTAAAAATGATAAGTTCCACAACACAGTAGAATAAGAATAGCTAGTTAATAGACTTCTTAGAACTACTCAGATGGCTTCCTGTTGCCCATTCACAGGGAGGAGTAGAAGATGAAGTCACCTTGTCTGCCTACATCACCATCGCTCTCCTGGAGATGTCTCTTCCTGTCACAGTAGGTATCACCTCCTTCTCTATCAAAAGATAGTTCTAGGTTCAACAAAACTGTCTGGCCTGTTGTCTGTGACTTGAGCTTCCGAAAGAGCATGTGTCTGTCTTTCCTCCTATGCAGTGCAAATGCTTCTCAAATCCATTTGCTCCAGCAAAGAGCAAAGGTTTGCATTTTCTGAGGGAGGCATCTATGCTCTTTCTTTCCTATAACCATCTCTACTCCCCAAAATACTAAAGACATGGCTAATACCAGATTAACAGTTAATAGTACATTATTTATCTTTCACTTTTGAGAATTTCATAAATGCATACAATCAGATCTACTCCTTTCTATTTCCTCCCTTCAGCTTCACCCATCATGTCCCTTTAACTCATCCCTTTCCAATTTCATGCCTGTTTTGAAAAATATAACCACTAAGTCCAATTAGTGCTGCTAATATGTTGGTGAGTGTGGAGCCACTCAAGGGACTCTGAACAGAGGCTGCACTCTTGAAAAATAATAATTCTCTCCTCCTCCAGAAACTATCAAATGCCATGATACAAGGGTGGGATCTGGAGAGCACCTACCCCATCTATGCCAGAATTTTGGTTGCCTTGATCATGTGTCTTGTGCAGGTAGCCCCAGATACTGTAAGCTCATGAATGTGATTGCCATGCCATATTCAGAGGAGAACATGTCACAAGACTCCTCCCCATCCTGTGACTTTTAATTTCTTTCTTCCCCTTCTGTGATATTTCCTGGCCCTTGGTTAGATGCTGCTTCTTCTATGTATAAGAGTGAATTGAAAACCTTATCTCCAGGTCTATCTCTCTGCTCAGCTGGGAATTTTAGCACCTTTCTACACATAGCTGTCTCCTTTCTGCTTCCCATTCACAGCATCCTGTTGTCCGCAATGCCCTCTTTTGCCTGGACACAGCCTGGAAGTCAGCAAGGAGAGGAGTCAATGGCAGCCATGTCTATACTAAGGCTCTGTTGGCTTATGCATTTGCCCTCGCTGGTAACCAGGACATGAAGAAAGAGATACTGAGATCACTCTATGAGGAGGCTGTAAAAGAAGGTGAGAGCATCTAAGTCGTTCTCCTGCCAACATCCTGTGCACCAAAACCATGCTGCAGAATTTCCCTGCTCTGCCTTTTGTGATCTGTCTACTCTGCTACCCACCAGGTGTAGCAGCAAGTAGCTCAGCCTTGGAGATTTGTTCCAAAATGAAATATTTGTGTGAAGTGGGCAAGCCATCCAGTTACTGATGGTTCTGTTCTTTCATCTGCAAACAGGGACACTGCCCTGTAGGACTGTCCATTGAATGAATAGTAAATGTGAAGACTTAGTGTAGTCTGTGGCATGTGATGAATGTTCTAAGAGCACTAGCTGTCAGACCTACTACTAAGCATCACTTCCTAATCTACACATGATCCTTACTTGGTGACCTCATGAGAAAGTTCTGGTGTTTGATCTCATTACACAAGTTAGTTGTGTTAATCAATCTTTTTATTTTCAGGTAATATTTTTTCCATATATCACAGTTTATATGACAAGTTAAAAGAGATAGAACATATAATGAGCCTATCCAATGAAATCAAACTTGTCTTTCTTCTTTGATAGTGTCATTAAATGTTCTTAATACATTTGGAAATATTTCAGATAATGCATGCAATAGGCATAAAGAATAATTAGAAAACACCTGAGTAATTCTTTCCCAGTGTAAGAAATAAAGTATTCCCAATGCATAAAAAAAAGCCCATGTTTCATTTACATCTCTAGAGATTAACACTATCTTAAATTCATTATCACAGTTTCTACTTATATGTATATATGCAATATATAGCTATGTATTTCTTGCAGATGTATCCATAAATTATATTTTTAATTTTGTAACTTGTCCAGGTTTGCATTTGCAGTATTATACCCATTGATATTTCAGCAGCTTGTTTTCCTCTTGATTTTAGGTACAAGATTATGCAAATAAGCCTCCCTAGCAGTAGCTTATTGATTTTCATTCTTCATTTTCTATTTGTTAGACAAAGTCTTGCTAGGCAGCCTAAGCTAGTCTCAAATTCTCTCACCTCAGTACAATCCCAAGTAGTGAGATTACAGATATGTGTCACTATGGCCGACTTCTTGATTGCTGACACAGCATGTCCTCAGTGGATGCACAGACACCCGTCCCTTTCTTCATGTGCCAACTACTTCAAGTTAGAATTCTAGACACATAATGACTCACTGTAGAAAAAACATTATTTTCTTTGCTGAATATTGATTACCAAGTTTTTCTCAAAGAAAAACTGGCTTTCCATGACAATCCTTGTCAGTTCCAATCCTTAACAGCCATGTCAGCTATTTTAAAGACAACAGTATTTTTTTTTTTTTACAGTCTAATGAGTATAAACTTTTTATCATTTCATGTGATTGATGATATTCACAAGAGCCTCCTCGGGAAGGGCATTGCAAGATATCTAATACATTCTGGTTAGATCTAGATCATGTCTGAAGCAGAGATATCCACAGACTGTGAGAGACTTTCTCCCACCACACAATCGTAGTAACTGTCTTAAGTCATAAGTGGTTAAGGGACCCATCACTTAACAACACTACCCTATTTTGACTGGATTGAGATGCCGAATTCACATTTACATCAAAGGGATGTTTATCCCTTTAAGGTTTTAAGGATGACCTTGGAAGAGCAGTCCTCACTTTAGCTCTGTCTTGGATGCTTTCAAACACTTAAGTGCAAAATTGGTCACTCATAAGCATCCTTTTTCCACCTCCAGACAATTCTATCCACTGGACCAGACCTCAGAAACCCAGAGTGCAGCAGATCTCTGGTACCAGCCCCAGGCTCCCTCGGCTGAGGTAGAGATGACTGCTTATGTGCTCCTGGCTTATCTAACCACCGAGCAGGCTCCAACCAAGAGGACCTGACAACTGCGACGCTCATCGTGAAGTGGCTCACGAAGCAGCAGAATTCCCATGGCGGCTTCTCTTCCACCCAGGTCAGTGATTGGCCAGAACATTTTACTTCATCTTTAGTTAGTGAAAGGTTTGCTGACTAAAAACACACATGAGAAAAAAAAAAACAATGAAGGTGACTTGGAGGATTGTTAATATACAGAGTTAAAAAAAGAAATTCAAAGACAGCTAAAAAGAAATCTTAAGCTCTGGCAACCAACCTCAGCGCTCACACTTGGTCTCCTAGCTTCAACAATAAATCTGTGTGCCCACAGCAGTGCTAGGGCACCAGAAGAAGGAAGGAATGATTTCCTGCCATTTCCTTGAATGGCTGAGACTCTCTTTTGAGCTGTTAATAGGAACCCTAACCCAACATTCTCTCCTTACAAATGTGTCCATCCGTAGGCCTATGTTTAAACTAGACACTTTGATGGTCTCCAGACACCTCTTAGTATACAAAAATATGTTTATTAGGAACATAATTGGATGTCTTTGTTCAACCAATCTCTCAAGCTCTATATTCATATGCCTAAACAATTCATTGGCATATGTCCCCAGGAACAAGTTTTATTTCAGAGACAGTAGATATTAGCATACGTCCTCTGTACGTGAAAGGAGGGTATAGGGAAATACAACCTTGTCTTTTTCTATTGTGTTAAAAATAAGATTATTTTCCCACATGAATAAAAATGAATTATTTTCTTAAAATGCTTTTGTTTTTCTCTTAGAAATCTATTAGTTAGATATTATCTTGCAGCTCAGTACCAGTGGCATTGAGAATATGCATAGCAAGGGAGAGGTGAACACAGGTGGTATTTTGATGAAATGGGAGAGGCAAGTCAGAACAGCAGTATGTCAGGAGGATGCTTATAATAAGCCCCTTTGCTTCCTTTGGAGAAAGCCTGACTCTGAGTACAGTTATAAAAGACCTTGGGTTCTAGTCAGCAGAGAAGAGTTTAATTTGCAAAGGGAACCAGACCAAGCTCTGGCCATGAAACAGCAGATAGGATCACAATGTTCAAAGGGACATCATAAGTAAATGCTGATGCCAATGAAGTATTCCATTCCCATTTACATTTATTTTCTACATCTGATATCACAAACCTTTATACAGAGGGAGATCAAAATCAGTTTGCTTATGTACTTGCAGGATATACAACCAGAGCATGTATATGTGATGCTATAATACTGTTATCCATCTGAAGGTATAATCAATCTTTAAAGCTTAAATATCTAAGGGAGGAAGATACTAATATAGGAAACTAAAACCCTTATAACAGCTAAAAAAACTTTGGAAAAATAAGAGTTTTCATACCTATATTGGTGTCTTTTTCATTCCATAACAAAATATCTGAGAGTAATTGTACAAAGCAAGGAGGCTGATTTAACTTATGAGTTTTGTTACCAAGAGTTCAGAGAACATGGAAACATTTGAAATAAGGCTCTGGTGCAGGCTGCCTTGCCTGATGGCTTTCCCACCTTATAGTGGATAGCCATAGAGGGAACAGATGTGGGAACATGATATCCTATTTTAAAGCAGGAAGCCAGAGATCTGGGTAGGTGAGGGCTGCCCTTTTTATGACAACCTACTCACAACAATTCCCTGGGATTCCCACCAGAACAGAATCTCTTCCAGGAATCATACTACCAGTGACTCTGTATTAGTTACTTTCCTGTTGCTGTGATAAAACACCACAACCAAGGCAACTTATGGAAGGCAAGGGTTGTTTGGCTTATGGTTCCAGACAGGTAAGAGTCTGTCCTTGTGAGGAAGAGGAAGAGGAAGAGGAAGAGGAAGAGGAAGAGGAAGAGGAAGAGTCATGGCACAGGGCAGATGTGAACGGGGCTAGACACTAAGAACTCACATTTTGAATGTCAAGCATGGAGCAGAAAGCCAAGTAGCGATAATGCAAGGTTTTTACTCTTGAAACCCAACCCCAGTGGTGTACTTTCCCTCCAGCAAGGGAAATTCCCCATCTAAAATTCCCCACGTAGTACCACCAATAGAGAAATGGACAAGTGTTCAAATATATGAGGCTACATGAGACATTTTCATTGAAACTGGAACAGCCTCCTACTAGCTTTGATTCGCCTTTCCAAAAGCACCACTGTAGGGCCTAAGCTACAGACTTCTGGGCAACTGATCATTTTAGGATGTAGCAATCCCTGAGTGATATATCCCATAGAGATGTAGCTATCCCTGAGTGAGATAACTTATTCCTCTTTCAGGACACGGTAGTGGCTCTCCATGCTTTGTCCAAATATGGAGCAGCTACTTTCACAAGAGCTAAGAAAGCTACGCAGGTGACCATCCGTTCTTCAGGAGCATTTTCTAAAAAATTCCAAGTGAACAACAACAACCAATTATTACTACAGAGAGTCACATTGCCGACTGTGCCTGGGGATTACACAGCGAAGGTGACAGGAGAAGGGTGTGTCTACCTCCAGGTGAGACTGGGGCAGGGAGGGAGAGTGTCCTAGGAATCGTTCTCCCTATAAAAAGTCAGAACTCAGAGAAAGAGATGAGGGAGCTGAGGGGAGTCCCAAGGAAAGGAGAAAAATAGACTCCTGTCTTTAATGTGCCGTAGACATCTTTGAAATACAGTGTTCTCCCGAGAGAAGAGGAGTTCCCATTTGCTTTGGTGGTACAGACTCTGCCTGAGACATGTGATGATCCCAAAGCTCACACCAGCTTCCAGATCTCACTCAATATCAGGTAAGACCAATTTTCATCATCCAGGGAAAACAGCTCATCTTCTTACAGGCGCCTATCACTAAACAAAGCTGTTGGTGAGCAAATATCTAGATATGTTTTAAAAATAAGGTATCCTTTTTTTTCTAAAATTTTATCTTTTATTCTTTTGTTTAAATTTTTTATTCAATATTTTATTTATTTAAATTTCAGATGTTATCCCCTTTCCCTATCCCCTCCCCATTATCCCCCTATCCATTCCTCCTCTTCCCTTTTTGCTTTTATACCATTTAAATTACATGCAAGTATTAAGGTCAGTTCTAGGTTGAGGGTCTACCAATAGATGCATATAATCAAGGCACAAGCAAAACAATAAGCACAAATAGTGAAAAAACAAGGAAGGCAATAAACAAAATTCTGTGAACACCCCCGTGATCACTGTTTCTAAGAGCTTGTCAGGATGACCACAATATCTGAGCCAACTTCCCTGTCCTAGCCCAAAGTCTTTTCTTGTCTGAAGCCTATTTACTTGTTCTGGCCTAAGACTTAGATTCCTGCCTGAAATTACTTCTTTGTTCTAGCCTAATGTCAGATTCCTGCCTCAAGCCCACTTCCTTGTCCTTGGCCAATGTCAGATTCCTGCCAACCAGCCCATTTCCTTATCCTTGGCCCATGTCAGATTCTTGCCAAGCAGCCCCCAAAGCTCTCTGCCTCTCCCCCTTTTTTATTTCATAAACAAGACTGAGCCTGTCTTAGGTTGTTCTGCCAAGAATGCTCCTTTACCAATCATGTAATATACATTATCTAAAGCAATGAATTTCTGTCTTAGGTTGGCAAGGCTCTGTGCAGAGTCTTACCTGTTCTTGGCTTGCCAGCTTGTTAAATTAATATCTCTGGGGTCCATTTTCAGTTTAAAGCCATGTACTTTGGCTGCCAACATGTTGTTGTTGTTAGAGACAAGCTTTATCATGATGGACAGGAATAAAAGTATTCCAAGGACAAAAAGGGCTAGCCTGATCAAGCTATATATGCCATTCCTGAGGTTTGACCAAAATGGAAATACTGACCTCAAACCATGGATAATTTTATCAGCATTATCTGCAGCATCAAAGCTCAATAGAGCAACATTCTTTAACTTTATAATCTTCCTATCAAAGTTAAAACATCCAAAGAGGTGTTAGAATTATACCAAATACCTTACAAGTATCTTTAAACTTTTTTTCTAATTACAATGACTATCATTGTAAATTTTAGAAGTAACACAACTCCAATGATATTTGTCATGACACTTGAGATGGCTCCTAACTCTTAAACCCTGAACCTCCATACGATAATTTGAATAGGATATAGAGCATCAATCAGTTGTTCCAAATACCTATTTAAATCCTCTTGTATACTCAACACATTAGTAACATTGTTTTTGTTAAATGATTAACAAAAGTAACTGTCTTAACTTCTTGTGTCAAAGCTATTACAGAAGCAGTGGTGCTAGCAATTAATGTAATTAAAACTGTTATATCAGAAATAATCAAGCCTACTACCCTCTTGCTTCTGCTTTAAGCCTAACTTAATTCTTCTAGCACTTGTATGCCTTTTTCAGAAAATTAAGGTTTTCTAATACTCAGGGCAGTAAGACAAAAGCTGGTTGATAGACACCTGTAACAGACATGCCAGGTTTCAACACACTAACACAATTGGAAAGCATATAGTCAATACAACTTACAATAAATACTGTAGAAGAGACAAAAGTAATTTTAACTTGACAATTAAAGTTAACACATGCACTAACACTTGTTTGAAATCCAGATCCTGTCCCAACTTTATCTCTTGCTATCATAACATCATAGAGAACTGCAGCTAACTTCCAAATATGTCTCTGAAAATGTCCAGATCCAGTCTTCCAAATAAAGACTGTTATTTCCAATTTTGGATTGATTTCTAGACCAGTCCATGATTGAGTCTGAATAACTGGTCCCCTTTAAGAAAAATACAAGAGGCATTATAACTTCTCTTTTCGATTCTCTGTCCCACAAGGTCTAAAATCTTGAGATAAGGCAGCTTGTCCCATCTGAGATATAGGCAAACAAAGGTGGGACAGGAACATATGTCCAATACAGCTTCCCCATCACCCTTTTCAGGGCACTCAGCAAGCTCACAGGTCAGTGTCATTCTTTGTCTTAGCAACAGCGTATCTCACCAATCATTCTGGCAGCCACCATACTCCTTCAGCATCCTACAGACAAAACAATCATACCCTCTTCCCCATTTAAGATACCTTGTCGGGGATCATGCTATATGCCAGTAAGTGGATCATTCATTTTCACCTAGGCATAAGTATGCCAAGTTGTAGGGTGCCATAGACACTTAGCAGAAAGTTCCTTGGCTTCCAATTTATTTTTAAAAAAATTTAAAATAAAAAGAGCAAGATTTAAATAAATTTGTGGTATATGGAGGATATACCTCACCCTTTTTTATTTTATGAAGATATTGTTTTGAAGTTTCATGGGCCCCTTCCACAATGACTTGTCCTTGAGGATTATAAGGACTCTTCATAATAAATTGTTGACAAAAGTCTCAACTGCTAGACTATAATTGCCAGTTCCATCATCTGTTTTTTCTTGGATATTTTATTTATTTACTTTTCATATGTTATCCCCTTTCCACATTCCCTCCAAAACTCCTTATGCCATACCTCCTCCTCCTACTTCTAAGAGGGTGTGCCCCTACCTATCCACTCATTCCTGCCTCCCTGCTCTCAAATTCCCCAACACTAGGGCATCCAGCCTGCCAAGGACCAAGGCCCTCTTCTCCTATTGAGGCCTGACAAGGCCATCCTCAACTAACTATACAGGTGAAGCCATGGGTCTCTCCCTCCCTTTGTGATTTCAGGCTGGAGGTTTAGACTCTGGGAGCTCTGGTTGCTTGGTATTGTTGCTCTCCCCATGGAGCTGCCAGCCCCTTTAGCTCCTTCAGTTTTCTTTCTAAGTCCTTCATTGGGGAGCCTGTGGTCAGTTCAATGGTTAGTTGTGAGCACCTGCCTCTGTTTATGTCAGGCACTGGGAGAGCCTCTTAGGAGTCAGGTATGTTAGGCTCCTGTCAGCATGCACTTCCTGGCATCCACAACAATGTCTGCATTTTATGACTGTACATGGGATGGATCCCCAGGTGTGGCCATTTCCAGACAGTCCCTCCTCCAGTGTCTGCTCCACACTTTGTCTCTGTACTTGCTCTTATGAGTATTTTGTTATTCTTTCTAAGAACAAAGCACCCACACTTTGGTCTTCCTTCTTGAGCTTCATGTAGTCTGTGAGTTGTATCTTAGGTATTGTGAGCTTTTGGGCTAATATTCACTTATCAGTGAGTGCATACCGTGTGTGTTCTTTTGTGATTGGTTTATTTCACTCAGGATGAGATTTTGCAGTTCCATCCATTGCCTAAGAATTTCATGAATTCATTGTTTTTAATAGCTGAGTAGTACTCCATTGTGTAAATGTACCACATTTTCTGTTTTCATTCCTCTGTTGAAGGACTGGCTTCTTTCCAGCTTCTGGTTATTATAAATAAGGCTGCTATGAACATAATGGAGCATGTGTCCTTGTTATATGTTGGAGCATCTTATGTTGGAGTGGTATTGCTATGTCCAATTTTCTGAGGAACCACAATACTGATTTCCAGAGTGGTTGTACAAGCTTATAGTACCACCAACAATGGAGGAGTGTTCTTTTTTCTCCACATCCCCACCAGCATCTGCTGTCATCTGAGTTTTTAATCTTAGCTATTCTGACTGGTGTGAAGTGGAATCTTAGGGTTGTTTTGATTTGCATTTCCCTGATGACTAGAGATGTTGAACACTTCTTTAGGTACTTCACAGCTATTCAATATCCCTCAGTTCAAAATTCTTTGTTGAGCTCTGTACCCTATTTTTAATAGGGTTATTTGATTGTCTGGAGTCTAATTTCTTGAGTTCTTCGTAAATTTTGGATATTATCCCTCTATCAGATGTAGGATTGGTAAAGATCTTTTCCCAATCTGTTGGTGGCCATTTTGTCCTATTGTTAGTGTCCTTTGCTTTACAGAAGCTTTGCAATTTTATGAGGTCCCATTCCTAAGCTGGTAAAATTGTGTTTCTTGGCAATGGAACTATGTTGCTGCCCTCCACCTTCAGAAGTTAATTCCCTCGAAGAATTACTTACCCCTGATAGTAAATAAATGATCAATACCATCCTTTGTCTATTACTTGAATTCCTTCATTTAATGAAATCCTTTAATAATCTTGATCTTTACAGAAAAAAATTCTTGTTAGGCTTAAATAAAAGGAAGTAGTGGCTTTTCCATTGCAATTCTGCTGTCAATAAGTAAATCTAGTCATGTATAGAATATACATGTTTGGAAAACTGGATGCATGTACATAGCAGGAGTCAAATGGCCACAGAACTTACATACATGTAGCCATAAGGCCTCTGTGACTTGGCTTGCTGTTCTACCTAGGAAACTGTGATGATAAAGTGAGAGTAACAGAAAACCCAGAACAGATGAGAGCCCTTGAGGGTATGTCACCTGTCAAGTTTCCTTAAGACAGAGACCTGAGACCACAGGCTTGAATTTGATTCTAGATCCAGTCTCTGTGGATTTACTCAGTTCTGTACAAATTCTAACAGAGGCAAATTTTTTCAGGATCCTTGGAAAGTCTTATGTGTACTTTGTAGAACCATAGAGTACACAATATACAGACATAGAAAAAGACTACTTACTAATTTGTGAAAACTTAACTCTTCTTTTCCTGAACCTTCAGTTACACTGGAAGCCGTTCAGACTCCAACATGGCAATTGCTGATGTGAAGATGGTGTCTGGCTTCATTCCCTTGAAACCAACAGTGAAAATGGTATGTTCACTCTAAGCCCAGGATAGCATATTAAGATGCTGTTCACTCTAAGCCCAGGATAGCACATTAAGATGCTACGTTCACTATAAGCCCAGGGTGGCACATTGAGATGTTTTTTTCCCTATAAACCTAGGATGGCACATTGAGATGGTATGTTCACTATAAGCCTAGGTTGGCACATTTAATTTTATGCATCCCAAGATCAAGATAATATTTATTAAAATACTATTACATTAAGTCTAAAAGACTTATGCCTTCTCCAAACAAAATGTGATTATGTTTATGTGTATATCATTGTTTAGACATCGTGGCTACTGAGGAAATTTGTAGACAGGTTTTTTTTCTTTATGTTAATTAAAATATAGTTACATCATTTCCCCTATCCCTTTCTTTCCTCCAACCTCTCCCGTATTCCCCTCTTACTCACTCTCAAATTCATGGCTCTTTTTCTTAATTATCATTACATATTGATGTGTATGTACATATACTTGGTATATTTGTATATATATATATATATATATATATATATATATATAATATGCAAAAATAATATAAAATACAACTTGCTAAGTCACATTTCATATTGCTTTTATGTATGTAATTTCAGAGTTGACCATTCAGTGATAGAAAACTCTTTTCTTCAGATAAATCAAGTTTACATGTGCGTTCATATGGCATACTAATAGTAGTCCCTTCATCCAAATTACCTTTCATTTTTACTCTTACTTTTTTATTTATAGAGACCTTTGAGGAAATTCTACCCTCAGGATATTTTAATAGTAAAATAATCTCATTTTTTCCTGGATTCTCCAGGAGTTTCATCTATTTATTAACATTTGTGATGTCTCCATTTTCTTCAGCTTGAAACATCTGTGCATGTGAGCCGCACGGAAGTCAGCAATAACCATGTCTTGATTTACTTGGATAAGGTGAGGTCCCTGACTGTCTATGTGCAAAGGACATATGTAATAGTCCTCTAGGAACTATCTGGGAAGTGCATGTCTGTATTTGAGAGTCCTCACTCCACGCTAGAGACATGAGAATTCTAATATCACAGTGGCTGTCCACTCTTTGGAGATATTTCACCTGAGCCTGTGAGTAGACATGCCACACTGTACTCCTGGGATAGGAATACTTCCAGGGGCCTGTAAGACATTTTTTTCATAACAGTTTTCATTATGTCAACCAGTTAGCTTAGAGATACTGAATAATGCAGGGAAGTGATTATTATGATTAGTCAGTCATTATATCATCTTCATCAACAGTATAAGAGGGGAAAATACCATGAATCTCAGCTGGCACTTGGACCACATTATAGTAAAACAGCAGTCCATCCATGGACCAATAATTGAAAAGAGCGTAACTATTCAAACCTCTTTAAAAGGAATTTCTGTTGACAAAGCAGCAGTGGTTCATCTCTTATAGAAATCTCTGGGTCTGTATCTGTATTTTTACAAGACAAAAAGGCTAAACTGTACTAAACCTCTGGAATTTAAAAGAAGATATGATAGACAGTAAAACTGAAATCATGTATATATTCCTCTCCATGAACAGAGCCATGTCCTGGCAATGATTAAGGCAGTAGTTCCCAACTTATGCTCCTTTGTGTGTGGGAGGAATCCATATCAGTTATCCTGGATATCAGATATTCACATTACAATATAGCAGTAACAAAGTTACAGTTAAGTAGTAACGAAATAATGAACTGTATTAAAGGGTTGAAGCATTCAGAAGGTTTTGAACCCTGGATTGAGGCATATGGACTCACCAAGTTATGTTAGTTATTTAAGAAGTAATTTTGGGCAATTTCCAATTTACTCTGGGGGCTTTCTATACTGTGCACGGCACTGTCACTGATAAAATCCCACCCCATAAAACACAGTTAATTTCAACATGAAAAGAAAGATTCCAGAAAGTCATTTACCTCCTTTTGATTTCCAGGTGTCAAATCAGACTCTGAACTTGTCCTTCACGGTTCAGCAAGATATTCTAGTAAGAGACCTGAAGCCAGCCATAGTGAAAGTCTACGATTACTATGAGAAAGGTAAGCAAGAGCAGCCCCAGCAGAGGCATTCAATTTCCATACAGAAACCCAGACCTAGGGACGTGCCAGGCTGCCAGGTAACACTGGCTGCTCATCACTTCCTGCTGTCTCCTTCAGGTTTGATTCCTGCCCCTTTTATCTCTTTACGTCTGTGGTAGAAAGCACATTTTAAACCCATCAACCAGAGAAACAAAATAGCTACATAGTTAATTTTGTGTCAGGTAAGCCAGTCTTAGGATGGTATGAGATTTAAGGATGTACAACAACCGATAGTCAGGAATCAGGTGAAATGTGGCTCACGTAGATGGAAGGCTGCCCAAGGCAACAAACAGAGGATTAGAGGAATGATGTGGGCATTTCTGGTGAAAATGTAGATGCCCATAGTGACATCACTTGATGTGTTTGTTTCTGTTTTCCCTTTTACTCAGATGAGTTTGCAGTTGCAAAATACAGTGCTCCTTGCAGCGCAGGTAAGTGGTTCACATTCTTTTAAAGGGTAACCAGAATCCCTCTAGCTTGTCTCTCAAATTTCCTCCTCCATAAAATTCTAGGTAGATATTCTTCTTAGGACTCATTTTGCTTAGATTGTGTGTTATTATAGAAGAGTGTATGCTTTGGAAATGCCTCTTAAACCCTCAGCTAATTTGCTGCACAACTTGTTGGATAATTAGTTGTATTGAGTCTCAGCTCCTCCTGTATTCATTGGGTTGTCATGGACACTGTGCTGTTCAGACTTAGAGGCAGGGACATCGTTTGCTCTTGGAAACCCAAGCCTATCTTAATTTTCTCTTCTTTCCACTATCACAGATTATGGAAATGCCTGAGGTCACTGTGAAAAAGAAGTGTTTCACCAGAGCCCTGTTCTTAGGACTTCATAAGAAAAACAGTGGGTTGGTTTTTTTTTTTTTTTGTATTTCCAGAGATTTGATAAATAAACCACTTTTCCGTATCTATCCATCACCATTCCCTCATTAATTCAGTCGTCATTTTTTTTCACATTTTCATGCTTCCACATCTAGTACTCAATAAAAACTGATAAAAATCAGGAATGGAAGGAATTCAGAATACCAAAAGGTGATACAGTGATATTATTGGTTTAAATGGGATTTATGGGATGGGGGCGGGGTTAGAGCAAAATGTATTGGATCATAGCTCAGAAAGAGTAAAGCACATTTAGTTACAGAGATGCCTTAAGGAAGAGCCAAAGAGTGAATGTTGATGAGCTAATAAAAGACTTATGTGACCAGAAATACAAAGTTGGGTATGTTGATATTGGAAAACAGCCTTACTGCTTAGGATTTACATGTTCTATGTTAGGATAAAATCTCCCAAGGAGTAGTAAGAGTGACCCACCCATCACCCTTGACTTTCAGATTCCATAGTGGATGGCAGACTAAAGTTGTGACATGTGTAGATGCAAGTATTCTCAGAAGAAAGATTATCTAGGACTCAAGCCCAAATGGGAAGGTTGATATTCACCTGTATCTCCAGGGTCATTGAGTCAGGGTGAAAGGATGTTGACAAAGTTGAGGGGCATCAGACACAGAAACCAGTGCTCTCCTGCTCTTGAGTCTCTTATGTCCTGCCTTTTTCCATCCTTATTTTATTTTTCTTGCATTCAATATTCAAATCATTCATTATGGAGAATGATACATGGAAGCTTCCAGAGATTCATAGATAAAGGTCAGAAAGGAAAGGAAGACAGAAGAATGCAGAGGTAAGGCACTCTGAAGGCATTCCTGTCTACCTGGCCTTAATTTGCCATGGAAAGAAGACAGTGTTTATTTTGGCAGAAGACAAGTGGAAGTGGAATAAACTGACACCATAATATGACTTTGAAATTTAATCAATCCTTAACCACAATCATGTTTTGTGATAAATTACATTAAAAGCACCACACAGCCCTAGGTCCTTTCTCTCTGTCGGTGTGGAACTCAAAATTGAAAATGTTTTCAGAGAGTAAATCATTTAGCTGTCACACCTAGTTCATAAAGCTTCATTTTCAAAATTCTAACTATTTGCCTCTTATCTGGAAAGCACAGGACTATTTGATATAACATTGAATAAAACAGTGCTGCAGTAAACATAGCTGTAAATGTTTCTCTAAGCCAGACTCAGACAGACAAATATCATACAGGGGAGGGGGCACTGCTAGGTATTCTATGCCCATGATTTGTCCTGATCTTCTGTCTTCCAGTGAAGCCATTATATTGGTGAAGTTTACTATTTAGATTTCCTTTTGTTTAACTGCACCCCTCTTCCGTATACCACATTGTCTTCCTTATTTTATTTATCCGTTATTGCACTCAGAAGGCAGAAGTAAGGGAGACCACCAGCCTCAGGCCAGTCTGTGCGATATAACAAGAACATGGAGAAAGAGAAGGGAGGAGGCAGGAAGGGTGAGTGAGTGAGAAAGCAAATTGCTTGCAGCTAGTCTCAAGGAACAAAAGCAGCAAGACAGAAGAGGGCAGAGGCTTATCACTGAGTTGGCCTGTATACAAGCAGGGATCCTGGGTTCCCCCAAGCATGCAGCTCCCTTCTCTTGTCTTCCACCAGACACTGTAGAAAGCCATTTTGAAGAAGTCACTGCTGCTTGGTAACCCTACATTTCTAGAGTTAAAGGGACTTCTCCTTTCCCTGTACTGCCTGCTCTGGAGAGCTAGGGCACAGAGACATGCTTTGAACTTCTGTACAAAAGATTAACAATCCTGTAGGATCGGAAACTAGTCCTGTTTTGTATTGTTATTTTTATTAATGATTTTATTTATCCTTTGACAGTTTCATACATGTATACAATGTTTCTGATCCTATCCACTTACAACTCCCCTTCTCCTGTCTCTTTCCATCTTTCCAACAAACCTACACCCAATCTTCATGTTCTCTTCCCTGAGTCCAATTAATGCCCTTGTGCACTTAGATTTGGAATCTTCATGAACAAAGGCAATCTACATCAGACTTCTACTGGAGCAAAACCTACATCCCCAAAGAAAAATGACTCCTTATTCCCAGAAGCCATCAACTATGAATAGCTCCTAATCTAGAGAAGAGCCTTGTAAGCCCCTCCCCATCCATGCTGGGATGTTGCCTAGCTTCATCTTTTGAAGTACTTGTATAGATTACCACATCTACTCTGAGTTCATGAGTACAGTGTACATGGCATGTGCAGAAGACTGTATTTCTCAGTACTCCTCATCCCCTGGCTCTTAAATTCTCTCTACCCCTTTTCTACCCTCTTCCATGATGTTTCCCAAGCCTTGGAGGTAGGGAGTACATATAGATGACCCACTTTGGGGCTTAGAACTTGACTGTCATTTATTCTCATTGCCCACTCTTGTATATCTTTTATGATCATGTATATCATTTATTCACATTGCCCACCCATGTATATCTTGCAATAACCACCAATTACTTCAAAGAAGAAGAAGGAAAAGGAGAAGGAGAAAAGAGGAGGAGGAGATGAAGCTTTTCCAGAAAAGGTTGACAGGAGCAATACATATTGGCATAAACATTAATATTTAGATGATAGTTTGACAACAAACAAGCAAAAAACAGTAGTAGTAGTTTCCCCTCTAGGGCCCATGATCTTCCTAGTCATATCAAACATGAGTTTCTTCCTGTGGAGTAGTTCTTAACTACGGCAAAAAAGTAATCAGTAATCCCCATAATACTCAAGCATAACTGCACCAATGGGTACATCATATCTGACAATCAATATTATAGGATGCCTGATCCATAACTGGGTAAGACTACAGATCCCTTTCTCCTGCAGAGACCTACATAGCTCTGTCTGGCACTATGAAAGGTAACCCTGACTCAGGCTGCTGCCCTATGGGCAGTCAACCATTCTGGGAGAAGAGGGATGCATGACATCCACCTGTACACAAGGAGAGCACATCAGGTTTTCTGATTATTTCCAAACTCAGAACTACACAAGCAGTTCTGATTAAACTCTGTGAGACATGATAAGGAAGAAAAAAACCTAATAAATAAAGAGGAGGGATTTATAAGGATGGGGGCCATTTTGGGGTGGAAAGAAACTGAGAGACCAAAATAAGAGTGCACGAATTGTGAAAGAACAAAAATTACTATTAAAAAAAAGAAAACCCATATATAAAAAAAGTCACGATTGAAATATCACTTACCATGAACACAGAATAAGAGTCAAATAGCAATCACCACTTAAAATCCAATCCTATCAGAAAGTACAAGAACACTGATATGATATGGTGTGAATTAAGACAGTTAGCATGTACATGCAGGAAATGAAAAGAGATGAATGACAATTATTTAGATTTATAAAGTTCCTGTCAATGAAAATTGCCCCCTGATTCTCTCCCTTCCCATAAGGGTGAGGCCACATGATTACAAGAAAAAAACACTGGTTATTGGTCGAATGGAGTCACCTGGCAGCAGATAGCTCTGCCTTAGAAGGTCCCCAATAGCTCACCAATGCCAACCAACCAGTTTAAAGATTAAACTATACCACCAATAGTATCATGCCCAGTTGCTGTTGCTAAAAACTGCCTTGCTCAAACTGTATATAAGCTTCTGCCAAAGTGTGCTAGGGGCTGCTGCTTCTCCTGCATGAGTGATTGGCCCCAATGTGCTGGAACAATAAAATCCTCTTACAATTGCACCGATTGCCTTCTCTGAAGCTTCCTTCAGGGGATCCCGGTAGTGCAGTATCAGGCTTCACAGATTGATAAAAAGAAAATATAAGAGAGAAAAGTAAATAGAAGATAGAGACACATGAGGTGAGACAATTTGTATAAAGATAAAATAAAAAGAGAGATAAGAAATACAATAAAAAAAATGTAAAAATCTCCAGGCCTCAGGAAGCATTAACTCCCAGTGCCCTCCCAACCTTCTGTCATGGTCGGTCAAATCACATGTGTTCCATTATTTTCTTTTATCATATATATTTTTAATTGGGTTTGTGAGATTGTGGGTTTTCATATCACTTTCAAACATTCTTTATTTTGATTAACAACACATTGGGAAAAGTTATAAGTTTTGACCTGAAATGCCTTTCAAATTCCCTGATTCCATGATTTATTGTGCTCAAGGTTCAGCCATCAGCCAGTGATGCCACTGAGAGGAAGAGGAAGTTCTGGGAGGTCAGACTTAATGGAGGGTAGTGACTGTTGTGCCCAACAAAGGGACCTGAAGACTACCAAGGAGCTAATTCTGACGCAAACATATAAGGTCTTTATTACGTGCTCTTGAGCAGGTCTTTCACTGGTTCCCCATCACAGCAGATCAGAGTAAGAGCCTTGAATCTAGGTGTGCAGGGTATTTATTGTAGTTACAGCAAGCTTGGAGAATTTCATATGGGTCAGCAAGTTAATATTTTAAAAACTTATTTCTTGCATAATCTGCAGGAACCAAATCAGGCCCAACCACCTGACAAACGGTGGCCAAGTTGCCTATTCTCTGCAGGATGTCTTCAATTACTTATTATGCACCTTGACCTGCTATTATAGCCTGACTGCTGTTGCTGGGGGAGGTGTCGGGAAGGGGCTCTAGTAGGATGTTTGCTCAGGTGGACTTGTGATTTTCTTCCTGGAATTGGAATTTAGCCCTGGTCTGGCACCAAATGGAGTTTCTTCAAAAACAGAGTTGGTTGGGCTTTACAAAGCCAGGTGGTTGAATGGAATATTGGAAACTCCCCCTCAGCCCTCCTACAATCCACAAACTCTCCCATCAAAAGCCTCTATCATGTTTCGAAGCTTCATTACAAACCCCGAGCCACCAACCCTTTTCTCCTTGAAAGCTGTTGCTGGATAAATTATTTCTCTGCAGGTGAAATGAGCCAACTCAAGCCAGATTAAAATATGTAAAGGCAAGTTTATTGCCATGAGGAGGAAGAGGGGAGGGGAGGGGGAATGAAAGAGGGAAAGGGGAAAGAGTATGTGTGTGTGGTGGGGGATGGTGGGTGGAGGAAAACAAAGACCAAAATGTCTGGATTATGTAGGGAAGAGCCTCTGGGGAAAGGGCAGCCTAGCCCCTGTGCTGGAAAGTTCAGTGTTGGGGACAGGGTATTCCAGGTAGGAACTGAGGACTGCTGGGAGAACCTGGAGGCCAGGTTCTGCTTTGGTCTGTAAAATATGAACCTCAACCCATTGTCCAGGGTCTGAGATCAAACATCTCTCAGGTCTTTTGTTACAGAAACTAAATGCTAGCTAGTCCAGTAGGCTCTACAGTTATTTCACATCCAAACAGCACCTGTAATTTTACACATGACACACAGTCACACATTCTTACTTTCAGTCAGCAAACACACCACAATCTATAGAAATGAAGCAGGGTTTTGCAGGGTAATACACACTTTTCTCCTCCCTTTTCATCTGGAACATATGATTCACCAGATGGTTGCTGTAGTTTTCTTCTAATTATACAATAGATTCTTTATCTTCTCAGCCTTCCAAATACTTTATCCATTGAAGTTTTAATATAGTCTGTGGGTCTTTATGGGGTTCATTTTCTCTGCCAATTAAATAATTAAAAGTCAAGACAAACCTTGAGCACAGCAGGGAGCAGCAGTGAAATCTCAAACACCTCAGACAGCAGCAAACAGAATAAACAGTTCAAGAAAGCCGTTTATTGGGCATGAAGAAACACACACATATAGCAGACACACAGAGATAAATATGTTACAAAGGATTTTAGAGTCTGTGAAGAGTCTTCCTCCCCTAACTTATGATTGGTTGGTTTGAATTAAAATAGGAAGATTGATTGGTCCACAATGGTTGTGTCACATGACCTGACCTGATTCACCCTTGAGCTTGTGGATCCAGTCCATTAGCAGGGGGCCTGCTGGTGAGAGACAAAAGCCCACAAGGCCTTTGTTTTATGCTACCAGACTTTTGTCTCAGATCAGGAGGGTGAATGTCTTAATCACTGTTCTATAGCTATGAAGAGACACCGTGATCAGTGTCTTAGTTAGGATTTCATTGCTATGAAGAGACACCATGACCACAGCAAATCTTATAAAGGACAACATTTAATTAGGGTTTGCTCACAGGTTCATTATCATTACGGTGGGAAGCATGACAGCATCTAGGCAGCCATGGCGCTAGAAGAGCTAAGAGTTCTACATCTTCATCTGAAGGCCTCTAAGAGAAGACTGGCATTCACATGGTTGGGAGGAAGTTCTCATTGTTCACCCTGCAGTGAACACTTCCTCCAACAAGGCTATACATACTGCAACAAGGCCACACCTTCAAAGAGTACCACTCCCTGAGTCAAGCATACTCAAACCAACACAACCAGACAGCTCTTATAAAAGAAAGCACTTAACTGGGGCTTGTTTAAAGTTTCAGATTTAGTTCTTTATAATCCTGGCAAGGACCATGGCAGCTTGCAGACAAACATGGTGTTGGAGAAGTAGCTAAGAATTACATCATGGCCGGGCGGTGGTGGCGCACGCCTTTAATCCAGCACTTGGGAGGCAGAGGCAGGCGGATTTCTGAGTTCGAGGCCAGCCTGGTCTACAGAGTGAGTTCCAGGACAGCCCGGGCTACACAGAGAAACCCTGTCTCAAAAAACCAAAAAAAAAAAAAAAAAGAAAAAAAAAAAAAAATTACATCATGATCCACTGGGAAGTGGAGCACACAGAGAGAGGGGAAAGGAGGGAGGGAAGGAAAAAAAAGGGAGAGGAAGCAAGGTATAGAGGGACAGAGAAACAGAGAGAAAGAGAGAAACAGGGACTTCTTCTGAGAGCCAAGGAGAAGCAGTAGGAACTCCATAGCATCTCTGGAGACTATAGTTATTAATCTATTAATACATTAAGGAAATAACCAAGAAGACACAATTGGCAAGTAGAGGCATCATGTCTAAAGCCAGGCTGTCTGGATCCAGCCTCTGCCCACAATTCTGAAGTGCAAATACAGTCCAAACTTCCTGAGTACATCCAGTACAGCAGCAAATGAAGCCAAGCACACACTGATAACACATCTCTAGAAGGGTCTGTGTCAAACAAATCATAGTTTATAAGTCTTGGTGGTTTGATTGCTTGTGTGGCTTTACAGATTTTAACAGAGCAAAGTCTACTTTTTTTCTGTCCCAGAAAAATATTTTATGCTGAAGGAGACAATCAAATGTTTGTGTGATGCTCCCACATTCCTACACTTCATTGATTTACTCATTCATTTGTGACTGGCTGTCAGCCTCCTTAATTCACTATATCCTGTAGGAACATTGTACCATCCCACTATATATGCCTCCATTTTGACTGAATGCCGATCACACTTGTGTAACTCTCAAGTGAGCAGCAAGATAAAGCCTACGTTTTGTATATGAATATTTGAAAGGAAATTATAGGAAATCATTCCTGGAAATTGAGAAGACACTATTGACATTCACTTTTCCCTTAACATACTGTCTGCAGGCAGTCAGGCTGTAGCTGATTGAGAAAAACCCAAGGTGGTTTCCCCTCTACCTTGAATGTCTAGAGGCTTTGTCCTATGGTTTTCTTCCTGTTCTTCCCAAGGAGAGCTTGATTAAATAGAGAGGTAAAATAATGGTCTATTGAAGAGCCAGATTGCCCAGTTATTATGTAGTAGGCATGGCTTCAAACTCTAGGTTCCCACTTTTTAAAGTATACTCTCGTCTGAATCATTAGCTTTCAGATGAGTAGAAGAGGAGAGACAGAGTGGCCATGGAGTCTTGCCAATGTCTCCAAGTGTTTTCTGTGCTCAAAACAGTTCTACCTGACCATGTTCAGAAGGCAGCCTTAGAAACACACTACAAGCCTGCTGAAATGTTGCTTCATGTGAGGAGGGAATATGGAGGGTGCACCATGGGCTTTCTAGTATCTTGTGGAATGAATTGGACAGGGGCACATGGTTAGTGGAGTAGAGCAGGAAGATTCTATCAAGAAAGAGGCTTGCAAGGAAAACGTGGGTCATGGTTGTGAGAAAAGCTTAGAAGGCCATGGGCTCAGATGTGGCTCAGTTGGTGTCGTAGTTACTTTTTAATGGCTATGATGAGACACCATGATGAAGGCAACTTATAGAGGAAAAAGTTTATTAGGATTTACAGTTCCAGAGGGTAAGTACTTCACCACCATGACAGGGAGCATGGCAAGATGAGGACACCATAAGTGACAGATTTTAGACTTTTAGACTGTTGTTTATCTTTTGCCAATCTAACTATTTACTAGGTCAGGGTTCAGCCTGCCCTGAGCCGAGAAAGTCAATTTGGGAATTGAGGCCCAACTTCAGTGAGAAAGTGTTTGCTGGCAAGTCTGATGACCGAAGCTAAATCTCTGGGATCCACATTACTAGGAACACAAAGCTTTTTGCATTAAAATATCACTAGGGAAACCAAGAATGTTAATCATGTACAAGTGTCTCCTTGAAGAAAGAAATGTTGGTTTTCCACTTAGAAGACTAGAAGTGGATGGTGTTAATGACATGGTGATCTTAGCTATCTGCAGAAGCAGACCTAACCTAAATCCCCAGATTGTTTATCTTTGAATCTACCTTTCAAGACCTTTGTCTTTAGTTCTCAGTTCATAGAATCCATCTTTAGGGAAGATATACTTGATAACCTGCTGACCTCTCTGCTACTGCAGTGAGAGACTGTACAAGACTCTAGGCTTTCAGCTATTGAACCCACCTTCACGGTCACATGTACTTTGCAAAAAAGGTTTTTTTTAAAAAAATTTTTTATTGGATATTTTATTTATTTACAATACAGATGTCATCCCCTTTCCCCATTTTCTCTTACTAGAACCCCCTATCCTATCTCCCCTTCCCCTTTATGCTTTTATACCATTTTAATTACATACATGTATTAAGGTCAGTTCTAGGTTGAGGGTCTAGGAATACAATAGATGCAAATAGTCAAGGAACAAGCAAGACATTAAACACAAATAGTCAAAGAAAAAGCAAGGCATTAAACCCAATTATGTAAACACTCCCATTATCACTGTTTCTAAGGGCTTATCAGGATGACCAAAGTATCTGAGCCTACTTCCCTGTCCTATCCCAAGGTCATTTTCATGTCTGAAGCCTACTTCTTTGTTCTAGCCTAAAATTTCAAATCCTATCTGAAATTACTTCTTTGTTTTAGCCTAATATTTAGATTCCTGCCTGAGATTATTTCTTTGTTCTAGCCTAAGATTTAGACTCCTATCTAAGATTACTTCTTTGTTCTAGCCTAATGTCAGATTCCTGCCTGAAGTCCAGTTCCTTGTCCTTGGCCAATGTCAGATTCCTGCCAAGCAGCCCATTTCCTTGTCCTTGGCCCATGTCATCTGTTTGACAAGCAGCCCTAAAGGCTCTCTGCCTCTCTCTTTTTTATTTCATTAACAAGACTGAGCCTGTCTTAGGTCATTCTAACAAGAATGCCCTCCTTACCCCTCATGGAATATGCATTATCAAAAGCAATGCACTTCTGTCTTAGATTGGCTCTGTGCAGAGTCTTACCCGTCCTTGGCTTGCCAGTCAGTTAATTTAATAACTCTGTCTGGGGGTCCATTTTCAGGTTCAAGCCATGTACTTTGGCTGCCAACATGTTCATATTGTTAAAGAAAAACTTTAACACAATGAGGAAGAATAAAAGTATTCCAAGGATAAAAGGGCTAGCATGATCAAGCTATATATGCCATTTTTGAAGCTTGACCAAAATAGAAATACTGACCTCAGGCCATGGGCAATTTTATCTGCAGTATCTATTGCATCAACACTCAGCAGAGCAGTATTCTTGAAGTTCATAAGCTCCGTATGTATCCTTAAAACATTTTCAGAGGTGTTAGAATTATACCAAATACTTCCTGATTATAATGACTACCACTGTAAATTGTAGCATTAACATGAATCCAATGGCATTTGGCATCAAACTCAAGATGGCTCCTTACTCTTAAATTCTGAACCTCCTTCCAGTAATTTGAATAGGATAAGAGCTTCAATCTGTTTTTCCAAATACCTATCTAAATCCTCTTGTATATTCAACACATTAGTAACATTTTTTTTTTTTGCTAAATTATTAACAAACATAACTGTTTTAACCTCTTGTGTCACAGCAATTGCAGAAGCAGTGGTGCTAGCAATTAATGTAATTAAAGCTGTTATATCAGCAATAATCAAGCCGACTACCCTCTTGCTTCTGCTTTAAGCCTGATTCATTTCTTCCAGTACTTGCAAGCTATTTTTAGAATACCAAGGTTCTGTGATACTCAAAGGGCACTAAAACAAAAGCTGGTTGATAGACCTCCATAATTGACATGCTGGATTTCAAACGCAAACACAATTAGAAGGTGTACAATCAATGCAACTTACATTAAATGGTGTAGAAGAAACAAAAGTATTTTTATCTTGACAATTAAAAGAGCCTTAACACATGTGCTAACATCTGTTTGAAATCCAGATCCTACCCTAACTTTATCTCTTGCTAACATAACATCATAGAGAACTGCAGCTAATTTCCTATATGTCTCTGAAAATGTCCAGAACCAGACTTCCAAATGAAGACTGCTATTTTTAATATTGCATTGATTTCTAGACCAGTTCATGATTGAGTATGAATAACTGGTCACACTTAATAACAATACAAGAGGCATTATAGCTTCTCTTTTTGATTCTCTGTCCCACAAGGTCTAAAATCTTGAGGCAAGACAGCTTGTCCCATCAGGGGTATAGGGAAGCAATGGTGAGTCAGGAACTTATGTCCAATATAGCTTCCCAGTCATCATTGTCAGGGCACTCAGCAAGCTCACAGGTCAGCATCATTCTTTGTCCTGGCATCAGCATGTCTCACCCAATGCTCTGGTGGCCACCATGCTTCTTCAGCGTCCTGCAGAAAAAACACAAACATGCCCTCTTCCCCATATTTAATACCCAATCAGGATCATGCCTTATGCCAGTAAGTGGATTCTTCCCTTTCACCTATGCATAAGTATGCCTCATTGTAGAGAGCCATAGACACTCAGCAGGAAGTTTCTTGGCATCCAACTTTTTTAAAAAAAATTAAAATAAAAAATAAAAAGAACATGATTTAAATATATTTATGGTATACAGGGGTATATCTCCTCTTTTTAAATTTTTTGAAGATATTGTTTTAAACTTCCATGGGCCCGTTCTACAGTCTCTTGTTCTTGACAATTATAAGGAATCCCTGTAAAATGGGTAATGTTAAAATGCTGCTAAAAAGTCTCAAATGTTCTACTGCCATACCCAGTTCCATTATCTGTTTGTTTTCTTTCTTTTTTAAATTGGGTACTTTATTTATCTATATTTCAGATGTTATCCTTTTTCCCCATTCCCCACCCCCTAGAAACCACTCATCCTTCCTCTTCCTATTTCTGAGGGTGTGCCCTCACCCATCCACTCACTCCCACCTCCCGTCTCTCGAATTCCTCTGTACTGGGGCATCCAGCCTTCTTAACATCAATGGACTCAATTCCCCAATAAAAAGACATAGACTAACCAACTGGATATGTAAACAGGACCCAACATTTTGCTGCATACAGGAAACACACCTCTGTGACAAAGACAGTCACTATCTTAGAATAAAAGACTGGAAAACAATTTTCCAAGCTAATGTTCCCAAGAAACAAGCTGGATTAGCCATCCTAATATCAAATAAAACTGACTTTCAACCAAAAGTTATCAAGAAAGATAAGGATGGACACTTCATACTCATCAAAGGAAGAATCAACCAAGATGAAATCTCACTTTTGAACATCTATGCACCAAATGCAAGGGAACCCACATTCATAAAAGAAACTTTACTAGAGCTCAAAGCACACATTGCACTTCACACAATAATATTGGGAGACTTCAACATCGCACTCTCATCAATGGACAGATCATGGAAACAGAAACTAAACAGAGACACGGTAAAACTAAGAGAAGTTATAAACCAAATGGATTTAGCAGATATTTATAGAACATTTCATCCAAAAACAAAAGAATATACCTTCTTCTTAGCACCTCATGGTACCTTCTCCAAAACTGATCATATAATTGGTCACACAACAGGCCTCAACAGATACAAGAAGATTGAAATAATCCCATGCATTGTATCAGATCACCACAGGCTAATGATGGTCTTCAATAATGATAAAATCAAGGGAAAACTGTCAGGCTGTGGAAGGGCACCTTGGGTTAGCATGGGCCTGGGACCTGGAGACTGCAGGTGTTTGGCCACGCCCCCAGAACCCAGGGCCCTGACACATGGTCTCATCTCCATTTAACCTATACCTTCAGTCACATAAGACACAGGTAGAGTGTGTGACTTGAGAGACTTACATATTAATAAGGCCGGGAGCCTAGCTAATTAAGTTTTCCCCTCCCTAGCCCCTCCTCTTTCCCATTCCCCAATATAAGGGAGCTCCTCCTGGCATTTGCTGGGGTTGCACTCACATCTAGATCCAACTATCTTGTCACGGATAATAAAGCTTTAATCTACACATGTCTCCTGTGTCTGTTGCCGAAAAGCTTCTAGCCTTGGAAACATTAGACTTTCTCGACCATGTGGGAACCTGAGCATGGGAAAAGGCACCGGGACTCCTCTGCTGCTGCCTGGCCCACGCCTCTGCCATAGTCTGTGGGCTGCTTCCACTGTGTGGTCCTGGGACTCTGCCATGCGGGTCTGGGATGCTGCCGCTCGGGCCCAGGGCCCCCTGTGCGTGTTTTTTTCTTTTTCCCACAGAAAGCCCACATACAAATGGAAACTGAACAATGCTCTACTCAATGATAACTTGGTCAGGGAAAAAATAAAGAAAGACTTTTAGAATTTAATGAAAATGAGGACACATCATACCAAAACTTGTGGGATACAATGAAAGCAGTGCTAAGATGAAGACTCATAGCTCTAAGTGCCTACAAAAAGAAACTTGATAGAACATACACTAGCATTTTGACAGCACACCTGAAAGCTCTAGAACAAAAGGAAGCAAATGCACCCAAGAGGAGTAGACAGCAGGAAATAATCAAACTCAGGGATGAAATCAACCAAGTAGAAACAAAAAGAACTATACAAAATATCAACAAAACCAAGATCTGGCTCTTTGAGAAAATCAACAAGATAGATAAACCCTTCGCCAGACTTACCAGAGGGCACAGAGACAGGATCCAAATTAATAAAATCAGAACTGAAAAAGGAGACATAACAACAGAAACTGAGGAAATTTAAAAATCATCAGATCCTACTACAAAAGCCTATACTCAACAAAACTGGAAGATTTGAATGAAATGGACAATTTCCTAGACAAATACCAGACACCAAAGTTAAATCAGGATCCGATAAACCATATAAATAGTCCTATAACTACTAAAGAAATAGCAGCAGTCATTAAAAGTCTCCCTACCAAAAAAAAAAAAGAAAAAACAAACCCAGAAACAGATGGTTTTAGTGCAGAATTCTTTCGGACTTTCCAAGAAGACCTAATACCAATACTCTATAAACTATTCCACAAAATAGAAACAGAAGGAACACTACCCAATTTGGTTTATAAAGCTACAATTATGCTCATACCTAAACCACACAAAGACCCAACAATGAAAGAGAACCTTAGACCAATCTCCCTTATGAATATCTATGCAAAAATATCACGGGGTTCCCAATGGAGAAGATAGAGTGAAGGCTGAAGGAGCAGAGAGGATTCGAGACACCATGAGGAAAGCAACAATCCCAACCAACCAGAGCCCCAGGGTCTAAACCACAAGCCTGGGAGCGCTTAGGGAGGGACCATGGCTCCAGCTATATATGCAAGGGAGCTATATATAAGTGGGAGAAGAGATCCTTGGTCCCATGAAGACTGGACGTCATGGTGGGGGGATACTCGAGGGTGGGGAGGTGAGGTACAGGGGAGGGTAAAAGGGGGTACACAAGGTGGAGATAGGAGGACGGGGGAAGGGATAGTGAGTTCTGGAGGGAGGAGGGGAGGAAAAATGGGTAAGGAGAGAACATCTGAAATGTATAAGAAATTTACAATAAAAATTTCCAATAAAAAAAAAAAAGAAAAAAAAAAAAAGAAAAAAAAATTGTCACAAACCGAATCCAAGAACACATCAAAACAATCATCCACCATGATCAAGTGGGCTTTATCCCAGGAATGCAGGGATGGTTTAATATATGGAAATCCATCAACATAGTCCAATACATAAACAACCTTAAAGAAAAAACCCACATGATCATATCACTAGATCTGAGAAAGCATTTGACAAAATTCAACACTCCTTCATTGTAAAAGTCTTGGAAAGAACAGGAATCCAAGGTACATACCTAAACATAGTAAAAGCCATATACAGCAAACCAGTAGCCAACATCAAGCTAAGTGGAGAGAAACTTGAAGCAATCCCACTAAAATCAGGGACTAGACAAGGCTGCCCACGCCCTACCTATTCAATATAGTACTCGAAGTCTTAGCCAAAGCAATTAGACAACAAAAGGAGATCAAAGGGATAAAATTAGAAAGGAAGAAGTCAAAATATCACTATTTGCAGATGATATGATAGTATACTTAAGTGACCCCAAAACTTCCACTAGAGAACTCTTAACCCTGATAAACAACTTGAGTAAAGTGGCTGGATATAAAATTAGCTCAAACAAATCATAGCCTTCCTCACTTAAAGGATAAGCAGGCTGAGAAAGAAATTAGGGAAATGACATCCTTCCAATAGTCACAGATAATATAAAATACCTTGGTGTGAATCTAACCAAGCAAGTGAAAGATCTGTATGACAATAACTTCAAGTCCCTAAAGAAAGAAGTTGAAGAAGATCTCAGAAGATGGAAAGATCTCCCATGCTCATGGTTTGGAAAGATTAATATAGTAAAAGGCCATATTTCAAGAGCAATCTACAGATTTAATGCAATCCCTATCAAAATTCCAACTCAATTCTTCACAAGAAAGGAAGAGCAATTCTCAAATTCATTTGGAATAACAAAATACCAGGATAGTGAAAACTATTCTCAATAATAAAAGAACATCTGAGGGAATCAACATCCTGACCTCAAGCTGTACTACAGAGCAGTAGTGATAAAAACTGCATGGTATTGGTATAGAGATAGGTAAGAAGATCAATGGAATAGAATCAAAGACCAGAAATGAACCCATGTTCCTATAGTCACTTGATCTTTAACAAAGGAGCTAAAACCATACAGTGGAAAAAAGACAGCTTTTCTTTCTTTCTATCTATATCTATATCTATCTATCTATTTATAAAATTTATTTAATTATTTAAATCAAATCATAATTTACTTATTCACACAGGGGTTATAAACACAAAAATGCAGGACGTGGGGAAGGGGATGACACCGGAGCATAGGTGTTCAGGGGGAGTACAGATACCTTTCAGAATAGGGTATCAGCTGGGTGAGGGTTAAGGGGACAGGTCACTATGACTATGCCTATGATTCACTTGTCCTTATCTAAGTTGGTACTATCCCCCAAGGCTACCTATTTACAAGATCTATAACTACTCAGGATGGTAAATTTCCACAAAAGCTGCTTAAGACAGCCTTTTCAACAGGTGGTGCTGGTTGAACTGGAGGTCAGCATGTAGGAAAATGCAAATTGATCCATTCTTGTCTCCTTGTACAAAACCCAAGTCCAAGTGGATCAAGGACCTCCATATAAAACCAGACACACTGAAACTAGTAGAAGAGAAAGTGGGAAACAGCCTCAAACACATGAACACAGTGAAAAAGTTCCTGAAAGGACACCAATGGCTTATGCTCTAAGATCAAGAATTGACAAATAGGAACTCATAAAATTGCAAAGTTTGTGTAAGGCAAAGTACACTGTCAATAGGACAAAATGGCCACCAACAGATTGGGAAAAGATCTTTACCAATCCTACATCTGATAGAGGGATAATATCCAAAATTTACAAAGAACTCAAGAAATTAGACTCCAGACAATCAAATAACCCTATTAAAAATGGGGTACAGAGCTCAACAAAGAATTTTGAATGGAGGAATATGGAATGGCTGTGAAGTACCTAAAGAACTGTTCAACATCTCTAGTCATCAGGAAAATGTAAATCAAAACATCCCTGAGATTCCACTTCACACCAGTCAGAATGGCTAAGATTAAAAACTCAGATGACAGCAGATGCTGGTGGGGATGTGGAGAAAAAAAGAATACTCCTCCATTGTTGTACTATAAGCTTGTACAACCACTCTGGATCAGTCTTGTGGTTCCTCAGACATAGCATTACCTGAGGATCCAGTGATACTACTCCTGGGTATATACCCAAAAGATGCTCCAACATATAACAAGGACACATGCTCCATTATGTTCATAGAAGCTTACTTATAATAACCAAATGCTGGAAAGAACCCAGATGTCTTCAATAGAGGAATGGATATAGAAAATATGGTACATTTACATAATGGAGTACTAATCAGCTATTAAAAACAATGCATTTTTGAAATTCTTAGGCAAATGGATGGAACTATAAAATCTCATCCTGAGTGAGGTGACTCAATCACAAAAGAACACACATGGTATGCACTCATTGATAAGTGGATATTAGCCCAAAATGTCACAATACACAAGACATAACTCACAGACCACGTGCAAAGAAGTTTCTACGTAGTCATACCTTACTCTTTATTGTGCCCTTGGAATTGAAATGATTATTGTCTGGAAACCTAGGATGGGAATGGTTGTTACTTGAAAACTTGTCTCCAAATGGTACTATGTTTAAATATACTGATAATAAACCATCTGGCATCAGACTCTTGGAGTTTGATCTGGCCTAATGAAGTCAAGCTGAACCAAGTTTTCATTCTAATCTCTTTGCTGTAGTTCATTTCCCTGCCTGCCATAACACTTGCAGGGACCCTTGTAACACATGAAAAGAGAAAACTGACTCCTACAAGCCTTCCTCTGACCTCCATATATATTCCATAGTGTGATTACACAAGTAAATGTAAAACCCAAACCCAAATCAAAAGGGAAGAAAACCATATTTTGTCAAAGCTGAGTGTTCACTTGAAACAGCTCTTGGCATGCCACTGTGGCTCAGCTATAGTCTGGAACATCCTTCCTGCTATGTCTCTCACTAGAGCATGCATCAAGAGTTGCTCCCTGGTGAGAAGCAGAGTGGGGTATGGAGGAGTGCCCTCTATATCCTGTACACATCTCAGGAATCACGTCATTAAACACAAATCTAGGTGGTATTATAAAGGGAATTTGCAAAGTAAATTTACTGATCATTTCCCTAAAGAATGACCTAAAGAGACAGTCTTGGTGGGCCTGACTCCATCACTTGGAAAGTCCATATATTAAAGGAAATTTTGGATTCATCTGATTCCAAACAATGAAGTCTGAAGCTGTCCTTTCTTTTTGCATTCTCATAGAATTTTTGTCTGTGACCATGTTAAATTCATGCCTGATGGTGACAGTCCATCCCTAACTTCATTGCTGCTTAGCTCAACCTCATGTGTATAGGGATTAATACCTGTAACAAGTGTGTTTATTCAGCACATTCATTTCCGTTTTATCTTATGTGTATCCACAATTGAACACATAGCATACATTGCTTCTTTGTGTTGAGAAGACATGCATGCATTTACTCTCTGTTTCCTGATTGTGGATGTCATTTGACCTATCCTAAATTTCTAAAAGAGGAGCTTCTAGAAACTCGACTTGTTGCCATCCTCCTCAAACTTGCAAAGTTGCTATGAGATAATTAACCAATTTCTTTGCTTTTTAAGCCCACATACTGCTGTGTACCAGGGAGTGAGACAACTACTCTATCAGTGGTACAGGGGGAGAAAGACAGATCCTCACAGCTGAGAGAAATATAAACAGTTTCTCACCAACATTCTCATCTCACACAAATGAGATGCCTGCCTTTAAAAATCTTTCCTGTAATTAGTGCCTCTCTATTGGGTTTAAGGCTGTTGACCTGCTAGCAGTAATGAATAAATTCATTTAATGGTAATTCTAATAAGATCTTGGTCCTTTTCACAGTAGATTTGACCTCTGTAACAGGTGTCTCTAGAAACCAGGCTTTAGCTTCACAGCTTCATGCAAAGGTCTTCTGAGTCTCCATGCAGGGCTACTCCTTACACATTCCAAAGTGCCCAGACTTTTCTTAGCTGCAGCAGGAGATTCTACAAATCCTTTCTTGCATCCTTGATTCTAAAGGTAAAGCCATGTACTGATGCTGCTAAGGTAGTGCTGGAATTTGAGGCCTGTTTTTAAAATTACATTTGCATCAGCTTTCTGTTGCTGATGCTTTCCTTCACTACTTAAGCTTGTCTAAATTATCTTTCACAAGTTGGAAGCTTTGGTTAGTGGAGTCTTGCCCTGAAGTCACTATTCCATTTAGCATGGGCTCTTCTTGACACTTTTTAATTCTCCTGAACACTGAACTTGGCTCCATTACATTTCCTATTTCCTTTGTTCCTCAAATTCTACGTCTTGTATTTCTCCCTGCCCTACTTGTCTCTCTTTATCATATATCTTCATGAGAGTATCAGCTAGTAATCATGTGATAGACAATACTAAGATCTCTTGAATCTCCTCAGCCAAAGCCATTAATCCAAAAGTCTTCAACTCAACTCAGGCAAATTTTTAGGACAAGGGCAGAAAGCAGCCACATTCCTAACTAAGTATCATAAGAACAGAATCTAGGGCTCTTACTAATATTTTCCCTCCTGAAACTTCTTCAACTGGGCCACCACAGGTCAAATCACCCTCAGCACTCTCTCCCTTATTCTTCTGGGATGACCCAGTAAGCCCCACTTAAAGCATCTGACTGCTTTTCTAGTCCAGAGTCCCTAAATCTTCCATATTCATCCAATGATCAGCATGGTCAGGGTTGTAGCAGTAATAAACCAGTCTCTGGTACCAATTTCTGTCTTAGTCAGTGTTCATTTGCTGTGAAAAGACACCATGATTAAGGCAACTCTTTAAAAAAGAAGGCTTTTAACTGAGGGTTAGCTTATAATTTCAGAGGCTTAGTCCTTTATCAATGTGGTTAAGATTTTGGGAGGATGCAGGCAGGTTCTGGAGCAGTAGTAGAGGGCTGCATCCTGATCCACAGCCAAAAGAAGAGGGAAATCTTGATCTGGAGTGACTTTTGACCTCAAATCCCACCCCTCATGGCACACTACTTCCTCTAACAAGGCCCAAGGCTCTTAATCCTTCTAATCCATTCAAATAGCCACTCCCTGGTGACTAAGACTTAACTATATTAGCTTATGGAGAGTGAGGTATTCTTATTCAAACCATCTCAGTTAGTAAAAGGCATAAGATGGCAAGATGATTTTGGTTCTCTACCATCAACATCCTGTGGGCAAGTGGATTGTGCCACTATACACAGAACTGATAAGGTTGAGCCAGCGATACCCTGGGAAATCTCAGAAACTCAGAATGGTATGAATGAGGCCAGCTCCCTACCAAATGACCTAATATACAACATATGATGATGACATCCCACTGAGAGGACCAAGGCATTCA
>JAJTUV010002401.1:0-145344 GCA_021653895.1 Mastomys natalensis
TTTCTTTTGCAAAGCAGAATATCAGAGCAAACCTGTTGGGGCTGAGAACTTACCCCTCATTTCTCTGCAAGACCTAAATGTGTTTTTAAACTGCTCAACAACCTTTTCAGATACTATGTATTAAGTCTAGATCCAGGTACTTGAGAAGAAGGGTTTCCTCAAGGTAATATGGCTACCTTGTGCCTTTATAATCTTTTTATTTTAGAATTAACTAGTGACATTTCACATTTCTAGAACCAAAAATATGTTACACCTTTCCTTTTTTTTATTAATCTATCAGTTTCAGACTGGATCAAAATATTTGATATTTGTATCTCAGTTTAAATATGATCCACTATTGTTCTGTACCATGAATAGAACAATTTATAATTTTAGAATGAGACGTCTTCCTTCTTTTGTAAGTATTTATTATGCCAAAGAAACCAATGTTTTTTCTTTTAAGTTATATTTTTGGTAAATTTGCTGTGCTGTGGGCTAACAAAGACAACCAGTGTTTACTAAGTCTTTCAATGGGTATGCATTGCTCCTACTATCAAGAGAGTTTTCAGGAGTATTAGGATAGTTTATTTTGTAGAAATTTTAACATTGTAAAGAGAATAAAAGCAGACGATACAATTTGTTGGGTGTTATAATTCAAGAATGTCAAAGTGCTTAAGTAGTGGAAGAAGTGCAATTCCTTCTTAGTATACTAAAGTCAACTATATGGCTTAGGCACAGAGATTGCTATGTTCTACCAGGCAGGTATTGGGCCATCAATTTGGAACTGCATTAGTTGGCATGGATATTAAAAACCCACAGAAAATCCTTATTCTGCTCAATAGAAATATTCTTTCTTCTTTGCTTTTCAAAGTTTTCTGTTCAGTGCTACAGAAAAGTGACATTTTTCAATTTTTTTATTCTATATTAAGCCACATAATTATTTATGCCATGTGATATAATTCAAATAGCTCTACTTTGAACATCATATAGTTAATATATTCTGTTAAAACATATGAAAATTATTTTACAATAGTTACCAGTTTGTTTGATTCTCTTCAAAACATATATTATATATATATATATAATAATATATATATATATATACTGCTATCTAAACAGATGTTTAATTTTGCAAAACCAGTCACTTTATTATTCCTATTTATTCAGATCTTAGGGTGTATGTATGCTCTATACTTACATTGTGAAGACACATATGTAGGTATATATAATACTATAAGCATAATAACATATATCGATGTTTTATTAAACTGATGTGCAAACACTTACACATATCCAATCATGCTCATACGAAGACAAGAAAGAGTATACTTTTTAAATTCCATAACATCTGTTTATTCGGGTGTGGCAGCTAAACTTCAAGTTGCTGATTTTCTACTTCTTAACTTCTTCTTGAATCCACTCTCATGGCTACCTGCCTTCAAAGGTGCTTCACATTTATCTCGAAGCCAATAAATGAACTGCAAATTCAATTATGTTGTAGAATAGTTGATTTTTTGAGAACCAGTAATAGAGAAAATCAAAGTGTTTTGCCACAGTGTGGCTTCTCAGAACAAATTAAACTAGACTTTAATATAGGCCACATTGTGATCCAGAATGTCCTGAGGATTATATACAGGAACATATTTCACCAAAAAATATAGGGATTTTTCTACTCTATAGGCCAGAAACCTTGCTGAATTTTTTATCTTACCTAATAAATATGAGGAAGTAATATAATCTCAATGAAAGAATCATTAGCAAAACTGAGATAGTATCTGTTTTATGTGTTTTTATAAGAATTATTTTATTTATTTACATCCTCAGTACCTCCCTCACAGAGTTCTTCCCCACCTCTGCTTCACCTCTAAGAAAGTGCCCACCTGGATATCTTCCTACCCTGGGGCATGAAGCCTCTGTAGGATTAGGTGCATCCATACTTGTGGTTTCTGAGCTGCCAAATAAACAAAAGGAGAAAGAATGTGATTTTTACAAAACTGAATGTGCTTGTTAACTTTATGTGTTAACTGAAAAGGAAAAATTAATTCTAATATAGGTGGCACCCTCCATGGGCTGGGATCCCAGAAAAAAAGGAAGGAGCAAGGGGGTGAGGAGCAGTATTCATCCTGCTCTATTTTCTGTCCGTGGACACCAGGTAATCAGCTGCCTCAAACTCCTGGTGCCACGCCTTGCATGAATTGCATCAGCTGAATGGATAAGACACAATGAACAGTATCCACTGGAACCATAAGCCCAAATAAATTATTATTATCCTGTTATTTTTGTTAAGAATTGATGTCAACAGAAAGAAGAGTAACTGGTACAAGATCTGTAGCTGTAGAATCACCACATTGTTTCTCTCACTTGTGAATAAAGAGTAACAGAAAGAAAAAAAAAAAAGAAAGAATATCTGTTTTGTGAACAAGGATGGAAAATATTTAAATCCTTTTAATATTTTCTTTATTTTTGAAAATATTATGCTTATGTTCACCTACATATGATCTTATCTACTCTGTCTCCCAACTCTAACTCTTTCCATGTTGGCTGCCAATATACCTTGTTCCATCTTCACTTGATTTCTAAACTAGTAAGTTCAGGTAGAGATGCCTCTATGTACATGGGTATGGGCAATCCATTAGAGGATGAGAATCCTGTCAGTTGCTATTCCATCCACAAAGAAATGATACTCCATCCTTGTTAATCCAACAGCTATTTAGTAAGGTAGGGTAAGGGAATGGAGATAATCTATACCAGGATTTATTCTGAATTGATCGTGAGCAGATCTTGTGTAGGTAACACAGCTTTTGTGAAGTCACATTTCAATAACCATGTTATGTCCAGGAGAGAGTACTTCTCTTATTTGTGACACTATTTTCATGAAGGTGTCACTGTAGCCTTCAGTTGGTAGAAACTAGTTCAGGTTCTGTAAATAAAAGAGATTTAGTGACAGTAAACATTTCTTCTGTTTTTTTTTCCAAATATGGGATGTATAATTACAAAAGACTGGTGACTGTCAGTTTGTTTAGATCTAAAGTAACCTAGGTGAAAGACCTATTGGAATGTTGATGAGGTAATTTCTAGATTGGGTTAACTGGGGTGAGGAGAGTACCCTTAACTGTGGCAAACCACTATCTGTAGGCTAGGGTCCTATCCTAAAGAAAAATCAAGAAGCAAGCAGAACACTCGCTTCTTCTCTTTTCCCCTTTTGGGCTACTGACACAGTATGGATAGCTACTTCACTTTCCATATATGAAGAAATTTTAACTCAACTGTCAGTCAAAATAAACCCTTCCTCTCTAACATTGTTTTGTCAGGTAGTGATACACAGCTATGAAAAACTAAAAGTTAAACTAATATACATAAATTCTTTAAAGTGTTTATCTCGAGGAAGCAGCATCTGTACTGGGTAGTAAAACTGGGGTTGTGAATTTTATCATATGAAGAATGAGGTCACAATTTTCTAAAGAAGAAAAACTCACTAAAGAAAATTTGATTGATATTCAAATTATGATTTCTTAGATTGCAAAAAAAAGTGGCTGAGTGACACAGGATAGTATATGGAATGTTCTATGGACATATTTTCTCTTAATTTGTTTGACATAAATGAGAAATATCAAACACATTTTTATCTAAGTAATGATAGGAGGATAATGTTCTTTGAGTCATTTTTTTTCATACATGAAGGTAAGCTAAATTTCTGTAGGGAGAAATGATTTTGTTTTCATGGAAGGCAGCAGTGACTGAAGGCAGGCAAGCACCATCTATCTAGCTCATGATGTCTTCGTTCCAGTGCCATTTTTATTTTTTCAAAAACCTCTACTTCTCTGCTTCCACATCCAAGGAATGCTAATAACTTTAGGTTAATAATTATCTACATTAATAGACATAGATATCTGCTTGGCTTTTAACTCAGAGTTACTAGAGATATTTGACTGTGTGCGATATGTTACTGTAAAATGAATAAGCTATCAGAATTGTTTGAAAAAAAAAACCACAAATACTCAGGGGAAAGAACCACTTTCTTTTGTTTGCTTGTCTTATGTAGATGGTAAACATGTGTTTGTCTCTTGTTAGTGAATATTTACTCTGAAATAGAATGAACTAACACAGTCCTATATTATTCTTATTTTGTTGCCAGTATACCTAATAGCTTTTCACAATTGAAGGAAATTGATTAGCTTTTCTATAGCTCAGCTCTTTCATGTAAATGGTTTGAAGATGGATATATACAATTTTAATAAGTTTTCATCAACATTAGTCTGTAAGAATTGTTAAGTATGATGTTTTTGAAGCTAAGCTGCTTTACTAATCACACACACACAACACACACACAGACATACGCAAACACACACATACACAGACACACATTAGGAATATATAGTCTCTGAAATTCAGTGACTATAGAATGTATATAGCATAGCTTAGGAAAACAACAAATTAAAGAAATTTTCTGAATTAATTGAACTTCAATTCAAATTTCAAATTTCTCTACTTTTTATCCATTTGTTCTTGCATTTTTTCTAAACATAAAACAATATAAAATAAACAGCCAAAAAATCTAAAATAGTTGCAAACTGTAATTTTGAAAGAAACATATTTTCCCTACACTAATGCTGGTTACTGGATTATACAATGCCATCTCATGCAGGACGGTGGTTGTAAGATCCTTACCCAGAAGGATGAAGTCCCTGGAGAGATGCTTCAAATTTTCCTAAGCCCCAAGTTAGAATACCTGAGCTGCCTACTGAGACTTGTAATTGGAGGAATTGATGACATCAGATTTTTTCTATTTTTAATGCTGTAGAGAAAATTGTCTACTTTATATATATAAGCAAATATCTTCCTTATTAGCATTGAAGGCCCATTTATTTTTCCTACTTCATAGTTCTTTAGAGGTAAGTTGTTTGAAAATAGCCAAAGTGCTGCTTTATAAGTTTTTGGTGTTAATTTATTTTTCATAGAATACAAGCATTTATTCATAAGAGTCAATGTGACTAGATAATTGCTATGTAATCATGCATATTTTGACTTATCTGTGTGTATATATAGTACTAAGGTTTAAGGTCTGAGAATTTGTATTTTGCATATTAAATAAATAGTCATGTGCCCAAGTGGAAGATTGTAATTTCAAGCCATCTGACATTATATATACAGGCCATTTCTCAAATAAATACTGAAATTAAATTTATATATATATATTCTATATACACCAACTGAACATATTTGATAGAAAGAGAGAAAGTACCACATATAGAAGAGAGAAAGAGAGGAGGGGACAAGGACATTTTACAGTGGAGTAATTAAAATTGCTCTCCAAATCTCAATCAGTCAGATCTCAGTAGTTAATCTGATTGAGAACAAATGAAAACATGGAAAAATTGCTATTTGTTTGTTTTATATTTTGGTTTAGGTTTGCCTTTCTCCCACAAGTGCTATTATTTAAGATAAATTCTTACTTTGAGAAGTAATAGTTATATACTTATGGGATGTAGTTGAATGTTAACTGAGACTCTGAATTCCCAGAATGTGATGAATCATCACTGGGTTTTATCTACTTTCATAACTGTAAATAAACGTCCTGAACTATGTCACTTCTACATCCCAATCCAGATCTGATATTTGAATAATTACCTGTATAAGTTTTACTAAGTTAACTGAAAAACTGATATAAAGTTTTTCCAAACAATTAATGTAGGATATTTTTTTACTAATTGGGAAATATATCATATAAAATATAAATTATAATTTATAAAGACATAAAATATTAGTAAACTACCCCTTTAAACACTTATATACACAACATAAAGATTTTACATGGTTTGGTCTAAAATCGATGTTATCACACAATTTCTTAGTTATTCCTCCTTTTAGTAAAGTTACCCAGAAAATTATATCTCAGAAATGGTAAGTTCATATATGTATTTACAATGAGTGGAAAGTCTTAGAATTAGAAGTAGTTATGAGGTTTAAACGTAAAATGAAGCAGAGCAGAAATGGAGATCCGTAATAATTCTAGATTAGACTATGGCTTTATGGTTCAAGAGAAAATACAAACAAAATTTAAAGATGGAGTCTTAAATAGGTTGTTAGAAGACAGTGTGTGTTTGGTAATGTTTAAAACATTAATTTGAAGTCTACTGATAGACTGATAGGGAAGAAGGGGTAATGGAAAAAGATAAAAAAAATCATTCAGAGTGGTAATTCTAACAAAATATTTAAATGGTTGACCTTTTTATGGCTTGTCTCTTCCAAAATAAAATTTCTATTTTTCTTTGTAGTCCATCATGAAGAGAAACTTCACTTCTGTGACTGAGTTCATCCTCCTGGGACTTACTAGCCATGTGGAGCTTCAAATTCTCTTCTTTGTGCTGTTTCTGGTGGTATATGTGGTCACAGTGGCAGGAACCTGGGCATGATCCTGCTCATCAAGGCCAATGCCAGGCTCCACACGCCCATGTACTTTTTCTTGAGCCACTTATCCTTTGTGGATATGTGCTTCTCTTCCAATGTGACCCCAAAGATGCTCCAGATTTTCCTTTCAGAGAGGAAAACTATTTCCTACTCTGCATGCTTGGTCCAATGTTACCTCTTCATCGCGTTGGTCCATGTTGAAATCTACATCCTGGCTCTGATGGCCTTTGATCGATACATGGCCATCTGCAACCCTCTGCTTTATGGTAGCAAGATGTCCCGGAGTGTATGCACATTTCTAATCACAGTGCCTTATGTGTACGGGGCACTCACTGGTCTGATGGAGACCATGTGGACTTATAACCTGGCTTTCTGTGGCCACAATGAAATCAATCACTTCTATTGTGCTGATCCACCACTGATTAAGCTGGCTTGTTCTGACACTTACCGCAAAGAAACCTCCATGTTTGTTGTAGCTGGATTTAACCTCTCCCTCTCCCTGCTCATTATTCTCACTTCCTACCTGTATATCTTTCCTGCTATTCTAAGAATAAGCTCTAAAGAAGGCAAGCACAAAGCTTTCTCCACCTGTGGCTCCCATTTGACAGCAGTCACCATATTCTATGCAACTCTTTTTTTCATGTATCTCAGACCAACATCCAGAGAATCTGTAGAACAAGGCAAAATGGTTGCTGTGTTCTATACCACTGTCATTCCCATGTTGAACCCCATGATTTACAGCCTGAGGAACAAAGATGTGAAAGAAGCAATAAGCAAAGAATTGTCACACAAAAAAATGTACTTTTCTGAAAAAAAGGATTCAATTTTCTTTTGCACTCATGGCACTTTTTGTAGGAATTATCATTGTTTTCTAAAGCTGCAGAAATAGTACTGGAAGGAAGTTAAAGTATGACAAGACAACAGAGAGCAGGGGATTCCAGGAGTTTAATTCTTTTCTGAAATGAAAACTCATTAAATTTTGGTTATAAAATTTCATATGTCCACATTTGTGTCTCTCTTTAACCTAATTTTATTTTATGTTCTTTGGACTTTCTGCACAAGGACCCTGTGTTTTTCACCCCTTTGAATTTATGGCTACTGCTGGAAGATGGGTTATGTTAGAATTTATAGGTGTCACTTTTCTTTCAGCACCAATCATTTGCTTTCTCTTTAGTATATTACTTATTATATTTAAGACATTGGCTATTGGTTGTAAGTAATGATATGTAATTCTAAGACAACCCACACAAAGTACAGAATAGTGATGGATACCTTTTGTTTTTAGGATCATCTGTTGAGTGTGCTTGTTTCTATAACATGATATGATGTTTCTTAAGAAAGTTGAGTATTAAACACCATGAATTCCAACTACTGTATTTTGGCAGAATTTTTCTGTGCATTTACTGAAATGGATAAAATTAATTCTACTTCATAATTTTAAAATTATTGTTGAACATAATAGTTGTAATTGTCAAATACTGTCATATGGTGAGTACAAATGCCTTTTTCATTTATACACACTCATAATTTTTTATACAGAACAATTTATCTTCATTTCTTTGAAGAATTAAAAAATTCGATCGTGTATATTTCTACTTATTTTTTAAATCTGAACTTGATTCGGCAGTATATTTTTATTAATTTTAAGTACTAGTATTTTTAACAAATTCCTGATTCCTCCATAATATGATTCCTTTTGTTTTACAATAGAATTTTTAATATTATTCTAAATTAAATAGATATTACTATGGGTTTATAATAGTTATGCTTTAAAATAATGAGACTCGAGAGGAAGGATTCTGGGCCCTGAATGTGATAGGAAGTCCAGAGTAATACCAAAGAGTCAACTAGTCTGGACCATGGGACTCTCAGGGCCTAAATCACAAACCAAAATAAATACACAGACAGGACTTAGGCCACCCTGAATATATGTAGTAAATGTGCAGCTTGGTCTTCATGAGGGTCTCAAACAACTGGAGAGGGCCTACCAAAAAGCTGTTGCCTGTGTGTAGGTATGTTTTCTAGCTGGGCTGCCTTGTCTGGACTCAATGGTAGAGGAAGTGCCTAGTCTCACAAAAACTTGATGTGCCAGGGTGGAAGAATATCCAAGGGGCTCCCATCCACTCAGAGGAGAAGGGGAGGTAGGGATGGAGAAAGGATTGTGAGAGGGGGTGAGCAGGAGGGGACCAGTGAGCGGGATATAAAGTGAATAAGAAAAAAAAAAAGTCATGACAGTTGAATCCAGGGTTTTTAAATCTTAGACAAGCACTGTGAATAACACTAAATCACACCCACAGCCTTTTTATAATCTTACTGTATAAATGACATGCATTTTGAGCATCAAATAAAATATTATGCAGTCATTTCCTGAACCACAGCAGAAAATTTGATAATTTAGAATTTAAGTTACTTAACTGCTTTCACTTTTAGTTACTTTTGCAAAAACTATGAGGAAACTGGTACAACAGAGGACAGCTGTTAGCTCAGATCTCTGGTGGTGATCTGTCTGGGAGGCTGTGCCACTTCTGTTCTGTGATAAATACAGTCAGGCTGATATTCAAAAGGAGACAAAGAAGATTGTTTTGCCAATCTGTAGGTTGTGGATTTGTCCTATTGACTATGTCCTTTGCCCTACAGAAGCTTTTTTATTTTTTTTTTCAGAGATCAAGTGTCCATAAATGTGTTTTATTTCTTGTCTTTATTCTATTCCATTGATCATCCTGTCTGTCTCTGTACCAAAACCATGTAGATTTCATCACTACTGCTCTGTAATACATCTAGAGGTCAGGGATTTCCCCCAAGAAGTTCTTTTACTGTTAAAAATAGTTTGCAATGGGCAGAGGGAACTTTTAGAGTCCACCTATAGTAGAATAGCAGGGCATCAAGTAAAGGGATCAGGTTGCCACCCCACAGTTAAAATCTCTGACTCAGAATTGTTAAAGAACTGCAGGGACAAAAATAAAGAAGAGCCTGAGGAAAAGGATGTTCAGAGACAAACCCAAATTAGGATCAAGCTCAGGGGGAAGCCCCAAGGTCTGACACTACTACTGATGCTATGGTGTGCTTACAAATAGGGGCCTATCATAACTACCCTAGGAAAGGCCCAACAAGCAGCTGAAGGAGTCAGATGCAGACATTTGTACACAACCAATAGAAACTGGTGTCACCTGTGGTTGAATTAGGGAAAAACTAGAAGAAGCTCAACAGGAGGGCAACCCTAGAGGAAGACCAGCAGTCTCAACTAATCTGGACTCCCAAGATCACTCAGATGCTGAGCCACCAACCAGGCAGCATACACCAACTCATATGAGGCTCCCAACACATATACAGTAGAGGATTGCTGGGTCTGGACTCAGTCAGGGAAGATGCACCTAATCCTTGAGAGACTTGGGGCCCCAGGGACTGGGGAGGTCTGGAAGAATGTGTGTTTTGGGGGGATTGGGGCATCCTCTTGGAGATGAGGGGAAGAGGTATGCGATATGGAACAGTTGGAGGGTAGACTGTCAGGGGATAAAGTCTGGACTCAAAAAAAAAAAGATTAAAGAATAAATTCTAAAAAAAAAAAGAAAGAAAAGAAAAGAAATAGCTTATATTCTAAAATGTTTAAAAAAAAAAGAATTGTTTTCACTATCCTGCATTTTTTGTTTTTCCATATGAAATGGAGAAATGTTCTTTTCATGTCTTTGAAGAATTGTGTTAGAATTTCGATAGGGATTTAATTCAACCTGTATATGGCTTTTGGTAGGATGACCATTTTTAATATATTACTACCAATCCAGGAACAAGGGAGAGCTCTCTATTTTTCAAGGTCTTTTTTAGATTTGTCTCTTGATAGACTTGAAGTTCTTCTCATCTAGATCTTTCACTTGTTTGATTAGAGTTACCCCAAGATTCTTTCTATCATTTGTGACTATTGTTAAATGTGGTATTTTCCTATTTTCTTCTCTGCCTGTTTATCTTTTCTATAAAGGAGGGCTACTGATTTGTTTCAGTTAATGTTGTTATATCCAGCAACTTAGCTGGTGTTGTTTATCAGCTGTAGAAATTCTCTGGTAGAATTTTTTTGGGTCATTTATGTATACTATCACATCATCTGCAAGGAGTGATAGCATGATCTCTTCTTTGCCAATTTGTATCCCTTTCATCTCATTTTGTTGTCTTATTGGTCTAGCTAGAACTTTGTGTACTATACAGGGAGAGTGGGAAGCCATGTCTTGTCCCTGATTTTATTGGTATTACTTCAAATATCTCTCTATTTAATTTGATATTGGCTCTTGGTTTGCTGTATTTTGCTTTTAGTATATGTAGATATGAACCTTGAATTTCTTATCTTTTCAAAAATTTTAACATGAAGGGGTGATGTATTTGGTCAAATAGTATCTGATGAGATAATCATGTGATTTTTTTTTCTTTGAGTTTGTTTATATAGTGGATTACATTAATGGGATTTTGTATATTAAACTAACCTTGCATCTTCACTAACCCTACTCCCAATAGAGGGCTAATATCCAAAATAATAAAGAAGCTAACCCCCAAAAAACCAAACAACCCAATCAAAAATGGGATATAGAGCTAAACAGAGAATTCACAACAGAGGAATGTCAAATGGCCTAGAAGCAGTTAAAAAAATTCTCAAAGTACTTAGTGATCAGGTGTATGCAAATCAAAACAACCCTGAGATACCACCTTACACCAATCAGAAAGTCAGATAACAGCACATGTTGCAGAGGCTGTGGAGAAAGTGGAACACTCCTCCATTGCTGGTGGGATTGCAAACTGGTACAACCACTCTGGAAATCAATCTGGAATTCTTCATAAAATTGGAAATAGAGCTACCTGAAGACCCAGCTACATAACTCTTGGGCATATACCAAAAAGATGTCCAGCCAAACCACAGGGCCATGTGCTTCACAATGTTCATAGCAGCCTTATCTGTGATGGCCAGAAGCTGGAAATAAAAACAAGATGTTCCACAAATGAAGAATGGATACAGAAAATGTGATTCATTTACCCAATGGAATGCTATTCATTTACTAAGAATCACAACATCATGAGTTTTGCAGGCAAATGGATGGAACTAGAAAATAGCATCCTGAGTGAGGTAACTCAGACCCAAAAAGACATGCATGGAGTGTACTCACTAATAAGTAGATAGTAACCAAAGAAGTGCAGAATACCCAGTATAAAATCAATAGAACTCAAGGCAGTTAACAAGTTCAAGGGCCCAAGTGACGTTGGTACAATTCCACTTGGGAGGGAGAAGAAAGCCATCATGGTATGCAGAGGGAGACAAAGATCTGGGTGGGAGAGGTGAGGAGGGAAAAAGGGAAACATGATCAGGCACTGGTGGTGGCTGGAACATGAGAGAAGCCCTGAGGACCAGCAGAAAGAATGGAAATATGTAACCTCCAGGGGTAGAAGGTAGGGGGACCCTCTAGACTGTACTAGAGTAGTGGAGATGGGATACATAACAATAATAAATGTGGTAATTATAAGGAGGATAACAACTTGAGAGTAGTGGAGATGGGAAAGAAATGGGAAATGGATATAATTCTACTTCAACTAAAAATATTTTTAAAAATGAGTATGAATTTATAGCATACCAAATGTCTCTCTCTTAAAATTCCAAATGAGCTGGGCGTTGGTGGCACACCCTTTAATCCCAGCACTTGGGAGGCAGAGGCAGGTGGATTTCTGAGTCTGGTCTACAGAGTGAGTTCCAGGACAGCCAGGGCTACACAGAGAAACCCTGTCTCAAAAAACCAAAAAAAAAAAAAAAAAAAAAAAAAAAAAAAAAAATTCCAAATGAATTTCTGAGATACATTTATTGTAAATATCTGTTTATGAATTAAACAGGGTTTTAGAGAAATAATCTAATTGCTGAAAACCAAAAGAAACTCAGTTAAAGTTCACAAATTTTGTAAGTGTAGAATATATCCTACTTTAGTTTGTCCTTCCATGTGTATGTATGAGTACTTCTACATGTATATAAGAGTGCAGGCTAGTATGTGTGCATGTGGAAGTCAGGGATCAGCTTTGAGTATTATTTTCCCTGTAATTTTTTCTCAGATAGAATCTCCCTCTGGCCTAAATCTGATCCAGTAGGCTAGAAATGCTAGCTAAAGGCACTAGAGGTCTGCCAGTCTCTACCTCTCACACCTCTTGAATACAATCAGTTGGCACCATGACTTTTTAACAGTGTGGGTTTTGAGGATCAATCTTAATTCTTTATGAATGCAAGAAAGTCCTTTTCCAACTGAGGTACTGTCTCAGTTCCAGTATCTCATTTAAATAATCTAGTCCTTGTTAGAAACAAGAAAAATGGACTTCCCCACTAATAATAAATAACTTATTTGCATATTATAAAATGTTGCTTATTAAAGTATATATGCTGTCAAATGTTTCAATTCTGTGATTATCATTTAGAAAACTAATGCCTTTATAAGGAATGTGATACATCCATCAAGATTCACAAGAAACATTTTAAAACAGGAAGGACATTGCATCTCTTAACATAGCATCTGCTTTAAAGATATAATTTTACTGAGAATTTTTTCATCTCTTGAGGTTAATTTTCTGATTTGCAGATAGATGATGTAATATGGAATATTTTAGTCATGTCTTCATGATCCCACTACACTTTCCAGGTTAGATTCTTCAAACGTGTGTGAGTTACTCATTGATGCTGACAGAGGCTGTGATCCCGGGAACATTCATACTTCTGTGAACCCCATGCTGAGAAGGATGATGATAAAATCCCTATCAAAGCCTCCTACCAAATTGGTCACTACCTTTTAAATGAGCAGAAAATGAATTGTGCCATGCTAAACTGAGTCTTGTTTCAAACTGTCAGGGCTCCAGAAAAGATTCTGGCCAGCAGTGTTATTTTTACCTATAGCCACATTGTAAACAACCAGTGAAGAAGCTCCCCTTTCTCAGAGGAGATGGGGGATGGTGGAGGATCTGTGTGAGAGGGTATTGGGAGGACGGACTGATATTAGGATGTATAATGAATTAATAATAAATAGTAAGTAAGTAAGTAAATAAATAAATAAATAAAGATTGGGTTAGAATCATCCAAAATCTATTCATTATATTATTCACCCATCATACTCAAGTCCTAAGCCTTTATAAGAGCTTATGGTATGTATCACAGGTTTTATCTATTGAAAGATTTGTCAATAATTATCCTCTGTGACTATAAACATTGTCTAGCACAGCAAGAAAATACTATTTGTTTCACATCTCCTCATATACATAAGAAAACAAATAGTAATTTCAGTTATAATATTGTGTTTACTAAAAGTAAACATGCTGTTAAACATGCAAATTTAGTTTAATTGAGTCAATCATTGCAAATTAAGACCTAAGACTATTATTAGTGCCATTGTTTTATAGAAGAGAAACGATTTAAGTGGTATAGTGCCTTGCTCAAGATCACACTTTGAAACAGGTTGGCAACCACATCCCCAGTATCAGAATTCTTATTGTATCACACTGTAGGATATATTGCATGAAGATTTTTAAGTATTTTGAAGGAAAAATACGATGAGTTTTTTTTATGGTTTTTTGTTTGTTTTTCATTTTCTTTTGAGGAGGAGGTTGCAAGGGCAGACAGCAGATATGAGGGAATGGGGAGATGAGTGGGATTGGGGTTCATGATGTGAAAATCACAAAGAATCACTAAAAAGTTAGAAAAAATGAAACATATTAATATAGTAAAAAACAGTGTGACTAATTTCTATAGTCTTTGTGGTCAAACTTCTTACTTGGGTGTAAGCATATTTCTTCTCTATGCCTTCTCAGTTTGACAGTCAGAACAGCCATCCTTCAGTTCAAACACAAAAGGTCTTGCCAAGGAGGAACACCCCCAGTTAGGTATTCAATATCAAGTGGTAACCTTGAAATTATATAAATGCTGGTAACATATGGACAGAATAGGTCATATTTATATATTTTGGCATGTATATGTATTTGAGTGTGTGTACATATGTATGTATGTATGTATGTATGTACGTATGAATGTATGTAACGACAGTTAAAAAGATGTCATTAATTTGAGGGAGAACAATAATGTTTATGTGGAAGAGATTAAAGAGAGGAAAGGGAAGGAAGAAAATTAGTCAATCATATTATAATTAAAAATATATAACTTGAAGATGCCAGAAGGTGATCCTTAGAAGAAATTGTTGACTTCTCTCTGGATACTCTTCCTCATCCATAGAGTAGAAGTAAATGCAGCCCCACGATCTTGCTCCTTACAGCTCTAGCACTGAGATCCAAAGAGTCATTTCTTATTTATAAATTTTACAGTATCATGCGCAGTTATAATAACATACATAATTTTAAAAAAACTATCAAAATAGCAGAAAATTAGAGTCAGGATATACTTTTGTAAAAGTTAGCAAAAATTAATGAGTTTGTTCTTACTCTAGAGATAACTTCCCCTGTGTCATTCCTTGGGGAAATCTGTAATTGTTTATTTTTATCCACTACAAACATTTAAGGAAGGAGTCTCCTCAAAGTTTCCAAGTTCTCTCAGGTTTGAGGTAAGTACCAAGGTGTTCTTCATCTGTCTGTGCAGCTCACATCTTTATTTTGTTGTTTAGTGTTATTTTTCTTCATGTTCTGGTTGGCTTAATAATGAAGTTATCAAATGAAGCTTATGCCTTACATTTTTATCTAACTCTTTCTTTATAAGAATATGCTACCAATCACCTCTCCAGTGTATGTGTATGTGAGACAAAGAGATAAAAGAAAGGCAGGTTTTCAGTATAGATTACATTTAATTGTTATATATTTTTGCTAGAGTACATTCAGTAATTAATAAATGTTCCTAGCATGATCACTATTTGTTAAGGGATTGTGTAGATTTACATGTTTGTAAATGTATAATAATTTGTATAATTTCTTTATTGTCATAGTCTATGACATAATTCAGATAATAGATTATGAATACCTTATCACATATTGAACATCAGAGAAATCAGGAACGAACTTAAGCAAGCTTCAAACGTGGCTAACTTCAGAATATAAATAAATGTTGGATCCTGTTCAACCAAGCCAGAACAATAGAAACATAAATATTTAACTGTGGTATTAAATATTGCTTATGCCTGATTCAGGAAAACTATTCTCATAGCTTATTGAGTTTAGACTAGAATAATAGGATAAGTGAGCACTAGTATATTAAGTGTTTACTTAAGATCTAAATGCTCTGCAGATCCTTGCCTTCCTATGTTGACTGAACATAGAGCCTCAGCATTTGCCTTGTCTCCACCTCATCAGTATGCTTACCACCATGTTTGGAATTTCACCTAGGGTCTGGGATGAGACATGTCTCCATGCTTGGAAAGTTAGAAAAATAGCAATTTGGCAACCTTCCCATTCATACCCTATATATCCTATATCCTGTGTGTATGATTATACACATACCCCACACACACACATACACACACATATAGTGACAAGGGACACATAATTCCTCATAGCATAATTCTATCAGAGGGGACATGTGACTATAAATCTGGAAGAACATTCTGGATTTAAATAAATGTTTGGCTGGAAATACTTATGAAGATGTTTTTATAATAACTGTTGACATCACAGAAGGCACTAGGGTTTTCCATGGAAAATATATTGTAAAAAGTACAGTTTTCATTTGTACATCCATAAATAAGTTTTAAAATACCTCAAAAATGGGAGTTTCTTGGATTCTCAAAATAGTGTCAATTATTTTTCAATTTTTCATTGAATTTCCATGTTAAGATCATATTCCAGATTTGCAAAGTACTTTACAATATAGAATATTTAACTAATTTATTTCATTTTAAATGTAGAGAGAGTAATAATTTATATTAGTAGAAGTGAGAAGATGCTCAATTTCACAGATGTGACTGAATTTATTCTTCTGGGATTAACCACTAGAAAAGAACTGCAAGTTCTCTTTTTCATCATTTTTCTTGTGGTCTACATCATAACCATGGTGGGAAATATTGGCATGATGATATTAATTAAGATCAGTCCACAGCTGAGCAGCCCAATGTACTTTTTCCTGAGCCATTTGTCATTTGTTGATGTGTGGTTTTCTTCCAATGTCACTCCTAAAATGCTGGAAAACTTGCTGTCAAAAACAAAAACAATTTCTTATGCTGGCTGCTTGGTACAGTGCTTCTTCTTCATTGCTCTTGTTCATGTGGAAATCTTCATTCTTTCTGTCATGGCCTTTGATAGGTACATGGCCATTGGAAAGCCTCTGCTCTATGGCAGCAAAATGTCCAGGGTGGTTTGCATTCGACTTATTTCTTTCCCCTACATATATGGGTTTCTGACTAGTCTGGCTGCAACTTTATGGACATATGGCTTGTACTTCTGTGGGAAAACTGAGATCAATCACTTCTACTGTGCAGACCCACCCCTCATCAAGATGGCCTGTGCAGGGACTTTTGTGAAAGAATACACAATGATTATACTTGCAGGCATTAATTTCACCTACTCTCTTTCTGTTGTCATCATCTCCTACCTGTTCATTCTCATTGCCATTCTCAGAATGCGCTCAGCAGAAGGCAGGCGCAAGGCATTTTCCACCTGTGGGTCTCACCTCACAGCTGTTGTAATATTTTATGGCACTCTCATCTTCATGTATCTCAGACGACCCACTGAGGAGTCAGTGGAGCAAGGAAAGATGGTGGCTGTGTTCTATACCACAGTGATCCCCATGCTGAATCCCATGTCTACAGTCTGAGAAACAAGGATGTCAAAGAAGCCATGGACAAAGTGATTAGTCGAAAGTGCTTAACAAAGTAAAATTTAGCTACTTTTTCTCTTTTGTAGTAACCATTATTTCCTCATGCATGGAAATATAAATATAAAGTTTTATGGAAGAAAAGAAAAACAAGAGTGAATGCATTTTAGAAATAAACAAAATAGAGATTTCTGTTGATTATCATATTGGTTATTAAAGTTATAGAATAGTTAATTAGAAAGACTGCAAGAAAGTTCTTTGTTGTACTAATTTAATGTTTTCTTATGTTAAAGTAACATCGTCTTGTAAAATTTATATGGCATGATAAACAAAGTAGATTGCAAAGTCATGGAATATTCTTCATTTAAGTTGCCTGTATAGAATTTCTAACATAAATATTTGGAAACAGGAAATATATGGAAAATTGGAAGTCTTTCCAACAACAGTAAACTGAATGATGTACATCACCTGATAGAGAAAACTGAGTACTGGTGTTTCTTCTCTCTGAATACTCTGAATTTAAAATTAAAGAAAGAAATCTGTCTTTGATAATGTGCTAGATATGATCTGTAATGTGGCCTGATTTTACTTTACTCATTGAAATTCTTACCATCAGATGGGTATGCAGAATAACCAATGTGGTATAAATAATAAAATGAGGTAAATCCTAGGACTGGTTTTGTTGTGAGATGATTAATACTTTTTTCTTTCGTGTAGGTACCCTCCTTGTATGAGTTTTCCTTTTAGAATGTTTGGTAGGGCTGGATTGGTAAATAAATATTGTTTAAATTTGGTTCAGTCATAGAATATTTTGTTTTCTTCATCTGTGATGATTGAGAGATTTGCTGGGAATAATAGCCTTGACTGGCATTTATTCTCTTCAGTTCTGCATGACCTCTGTTCAGGCTCCTCTGGCTTTTAGGGTCTCTGTTCAGAAGTTGGGTGTAATTCTGATAAGTCTGCCTTTATATGTTACTTAGCCTTTTTCCCATATCACTTTTAATATTATTTCTTTGTTCTGTGTATTGAATGTTTTGATTATTACATGAGTAGAGGATTTTCTTTTTTGGTCCAATCTATTTGATGCTCTGTAGGCTTCTTGTACATTTATGGCCATCCCTGTCTTTAGGTTGGGGATGTTTTCTTCTGTGATCTTGTTGAAGACGTTTTGCAGTCCTTTGAGCTGGGGATCATTACTCTCTTTTATTCCTATTATTCTTAGGTTTGGTCTTTTCATTGTGTCCTAGATTTCCTGGATGGTTTGGCTAGTAGTTTTTTATCTTTTGCATTTTTTATTGTTGTGTCAGTATCTTTTATGCCTGAGATTCTCTCTTCTCTCTCTTGTATTCTGTTGTTGATTCTTGCATCTGTATTTCCTGAATTCTTTCCTAGGTTTTCTATTTTTAGGGTTGCCTCCATTGTTAGGTCTCGGATCACTTTGCTCAATTCCTTCACCTGTTTGATTGTGTTTTCCTGTATTTCTTTAAGGGATTTATTTATTTATTATTTAGAAGTTTCTACCTGTTTACCTTTGTTTTCCTGTATTTCTTTCAGTGAGTTATTTATATCCTCCTTAAAGGATATATATATATAAAATTCTACCAATGGCTGGATATAATATTAAATGTCTAAAAATCAGTAGCTCCCCTTGATACAAATGATAATTGTGCTGAGAAAAAAATCATGAAAACAATACCCATCAAAATAGCTGCAAATATTATAAAATATCTTGGGGCAACTAACCAAGCCCCAAAAGATATATATGACAATAACTTCAAGTCTTTGAAAAGGGAAGTTAAAGAAGATATCAGAAAATAGAACTATCTACTATGCTCATGTATCAGTAGGATTAATATAGTAAAAATGTGCACCTTATCAAAAGCAATCTATATATTCAGTGAAATCCCTGGTCATCTCCTCAGCCAGTCCTGCTCAGAAATCCAGTGTGGTTCTGCTTAATGGACTGGCTCCTCCCTGTGAGCACTTGTCTTTTCTATAATAGAGGATACAGGGTCCCTGGTCCTCACACCAACATCCTTATATTTACTTTGTAAAGATGTCTGTCAGTACACTCTTTAAATGTTTTTAATATAATCTGGTTCTAATGAAAATTGATGTGTGTGTGTGTCTGTGTGTGTGTGTGTGTTTGTGTATATTTGTTTGATTTTCATCCACATTCTGTTCCACTGACCTGTGCATTTATCCTTCTGTCAATATTATACCAGATTGATTATTATAGATATATAGATCTTAATATTAGGTGAGCTAAGTCTTTCAATTTATTCTTCTATTTCAAACATGTTTCAGCTCTTTTGACATCTATATTTGCATATTAATTTCAGAATAATATTGTCTTTATCCATAAATGATCTTGCTGAGTTTTTTACACAAAAGTCATTAAGTCTGTTTAACTATTTAATAAAATTGATGTGTAGGCAGCCGAAGAGACAGCGCCGGTTTCCAACATGGCTGGCGCAGTGTCCTGTAAGCCTACTGCGCATGCGTCAGCCTCAAGCCCCTCCCGAGAGAGGCTTATGCTAATGAGGCATGAGCCCCAACCAATCACAGGGCTTATGCTAATGAGGTACTGGCCCTAACCAATCCTGAGAGAACAGGCCGCCTGGCCCACCCCCTTGGAAGGGTATATAAGCAGTGCATTTCTGCTGCTTGGGGGCCCCCTTCAATGGATGAAGATTGTGCCTGGAATAAAAGAGCTGTCAAAGAAGAATCCAGGCGTGTTGTGTCTTACTTGCCGGCCGAGGAAGACGCGACATTGATGGTTTTCTCTGCTGATTTTGTCTAATCAGAAAACAAATAATATCTGTATTTTCTTAGATTTTTTTAATCTATTCATGAGTATTTTACAAATTTTAGCACGCATATCTTTTTTATTTTAACACTTACGGGTCTCATGCTTTAAAGAATCATTAGAGGGCATTTCATTACCAAATTGATTCTATATATTTCCTAGTATGCAGAAATGTAGTTAATGTTGAGTTTTTTAACTTGAAAATTTTCTGAGCTGAATTTAGTTTTGGGGGATAAATTTGGCTTGGTGATTGGATTGTTTAGGATTTCCCACTGTGGCAACCATGTGATTTGCAAATAAACCACTGTGTTTCTTCCTTTCTTAAAAAAAAAAAAAAAAAAAGCTCTTAAGAAATTAGACATCAACAAACAAAATATTCCAATTTAAAAAATTCTCAGTAGAGAAACCTCAAATGACTGAGAAACACTTAAAGAAATATTCAATGTCAGTCACTAGGGAAATGCAAATCAATACTACTTTGAATTTCTATCTTATATTTGTCAAATTGGCTAAAATAAAAAACACAAGTGACAGCACATTCTGGTGAAGATGTGGAGTAAGGGGAACGCTCCTCCATTACTGATGGGAATGCATTCCTGTACAGTCACGTTGGAAACCAATACCGTGTTTCTTCAGAAAATTGGAGTTGATCTACCTCAAGACATAGTAAAAATCTCCTGGGCATATACCCAAGGGATGCATCAATCTTCCATAGGGACATTTGCTCAACTATGGTCATAGCAGCTTTATTCGTAAACGCCAGAAAGTAGAATCCACCTAAATGTCCCTCAACTGAACAATATATTTTTTTAAAAAATAGGTACATTTACACCATCGAGTATTACTCAAGTGTTTAAAAAAATGACAGCATTAAATTTGCAGGCAAATGAATGTAAATAAAAAAAATTTCCTGAATAAGGTAACCCAGACTCAGAAAGACAAATGTAGTATATATTCACTTATAAGTGGATATTAGTTGGCTCTTAAGTAATGAATAATCATGTTACAATACAAGGACTCAGAAAGGCTAAGTTATAAAGAAGTCTCAATAAGGACAACTGGTTCATCCTAAAAATGGCAAATAGAATAGAATGTGCAGATGGACTAGGTATAAGTGAGGATGGGAAAAGAAGGGATCAGCTATTGAGTGGAGAGAAGTACTGGTAGAGACTACTGAAATTGGTGATTATTTGGGGGATCTGATATTTAGTGCATTAGAAACTGTGATATACAAGGGTAACTCTAGAGAATACTCCTTGTATTAGAGGATATGGAGTCTGAACTGGCCATCTCCTGTAATCAGGTAAGACTTCCAGTTGTTGAAATGTGACATTAACCCAGCAAAACAATCTTCAACCTACAATTTTTCCTGGTAGCTCAGAGCTCATGAGAATAATCAACAAATGACTTCAACTTGAGGCCCATGCCAGGAGGGAAAGATCATGCTTGGCCCTCTCTTGATGACCAAGAACCCGAGGCTTGAGAACCCACAGATCCTGGATGGAAGCAAATATGTCCGACTGAGGAAAAATTCAGTTAAATGATTCCTAATGATATTCTACTCTACTCATAATCAGTGACTAACTCGGTCATCATCAGAGAGGCTTGCTCTATCAGCTGATGGGAACAGATGCAGAAGCCTACAGTCAAACATTTTGTGGAGCTCGGGAGCATGAATTAGAAGGAGAAGAAAGATTATAAGAGCCAGAGGGGTTGAGGACACCAGGAGAACATGGCTCACGTAATCAAATAAGAACTCATAGGGACTTATAGAGACTGAACTGACAATCAGGGAGCCTGTATGAATCTGAGCTGGGTACTCTACATATATCTTTGGTTGTGTAGCTTGGTGTTCCTATAGGACTCCTAAGAGTGAGAGAGTATCTCTATCTCTTTTGCCTGCATGTGGGATCATTTTTCTCCTACTGAGTTGCCTCGTCCAGCCTCAATATGAGTGTTTGTGACTAGTCTTATTGTAACTTGTGCAGTGTTTGGCTGATATCTCTGGGAGGCCTGCTTTTTTATAAAGGTATGCTACATATTCTGACCATGCTTTTCACCCCTGCAAATCTTCTTTTTGTCTCTAGAGGACAAGTTTTCTTTGGAGTCATCAGTTCTGTCTGGCTCTCATAATCTTTCTGTGTCTTTTGCATCTAGCGCATTTTTACTCTTGGAGGAGGGGTTTGAGTATTACAAAATTTCTTACTCTGCATATTACCCAGTTCTGGGTCTCTGTGTTAGTTTCTATCTACAGCAGAGAGAATCTTCTCTGATGATGTCTAACAGTAGCACCATCCATGAGTATAGCAAAATGGCATTAGAAGTCATATTATTGCTGTTTCTTTAATATTTGGCTTCCTCCAGGCCCATACCATACCAAGTCTAAAGTTCTAAGCCATCTAAGCTCTGTCTGGCATGAGCTTTGTCTCATGGAGTGGGCCTTATAAACAAGCAGATAGTAGCTTTTAACTTCTACACTATTTGTATCACTATCGCATCACCATATCTCGCAGTCCACTTTTCTAGATAACATGGCTTGTAGCTGTCATAATGACTATCTTTCTCCTCTAGTAGTGTGCAGAGTATGCAGAGTATCTTCCAGTACCACGACCACCCGTCTGTAGCAGTGAGTTATGTAGGTATCTTCCTCATCACTATGCCCATACCATCAGTTTGTAGACTAAGCAACTGCATTGGTAATAGCCTGGGTTGTTGAGACTCCCTGTGTCATTTTTGGTCAATAACTCAGCTAGATTTAACCCATTCCTGGCACTGGAGGTTTGATTTCAGGTAAAAATTCATCTAGTTGTGGAATTGTTTCCTCTGTTATATGGTGATTCCATTTAGATTTCTTTTTTTTTTCCTTTTTTAATTTTATTTTTTTGCTTATTCACTTTATAACCCGTCCCAGTCACCCCCTCCCACAATCCTTCCCCATCTCTTGTTTTCTGAGTACCCCCTCCTCCTGTATCCCCCACCCTGCCACTTTAAGTCTCTGAGAGGCTAGGTGCTTCCTCTTACATTGAGGCCAGATGAGGCACCCAGCTAGAAGACCATACTCCATATACAGGCTGCATGTTTTGGGATAGCCCCCACTCCAGATGTTTGAGACCTACATGAAAACCAAGCTGCACATTTACAACATATGTGCAGGGAGGCCTAGGTTCAGCCATGGAGGTAGATCTGTGTAGACTAGGTATGCTCCACGGTTGGTGATTCAGTCTCTGAGAGCTCCAAGGGTTCAGGTTGGTTTACTCTGTTGATCTTCCTGTGCAGTTCCTATCTCCTTAGGGCCCACAGTCCTTCCGCCTATTCCTCTATAAGAGTCCTCAAGCTCCATCCACTGTTTGGCTCTGGATGTCTGTATCTGTCTGAGTCAGCTGCTGGTTAGAGCCTCTCAGAGGACAGCTTGCCTCTGTCTGTTCTCAGGCTGGAGGTTTAGATCCTGGGAGCTCTGGTTGAATATTTTGATACTCATTCTAAAAAGGTCAAAAGCACCCTTTCATATGAGCATATAATTTAGGAAGTTTCTTGAGTAGTGGGTTCCATATGGCCTCTCAGATGATCTTTAGTGTTAGTTGTTCCTCCCTGTATTCACTACCTACTCTTCATCCCTCTACACATCTACTCTTCTCACTTTAGTCTTCCTCCATCTCACCATAAGTGTATATAAATCTTTGCCTTTCTTTGTGAGATCTCCCTTTCCCCCAGTTCCTTTTTTAACTTCTATGGTTACATGAGTTGAGTTGTGCACATCAAAGGTTTAAAAGCTAGCATTCACACAAAATATAAAACATACAGTATTTGTCTTTTGGGTCTTGGTCGCATCACTCAGGATGATTTTGGGAGTTCCATTTATTTAATTACAAATATAACTTTGTGAGATTTGTGTTTGTTTCATTTTATGTCAGTTTCCTTTTATGTGAGTTGCAAGTAACATTTTGCAGAAAATAGATTTTTTCCATATAATGTGTTCTGACTACAGTTTCTCTTCCACCAATTCCTTGCAGAATCTCCCTAACTCTCAACTCCCTTAAATCCAAGGCTGTTTTGTTGGTTACTATCAATAAAAAACAAACTGATATAAAAAAATGAAAACAAACAAACAAACCAGAATAGCACAAAGCAAACAAATCAACAACAACAACAACAACAGAAAGATACAAAGAAAAGTTCAAGAAACACATATGAACACAGAGACAAGCATTTGCAGTCATAGAAATCGTATATAAGCTCAAAACAAAACAAAAAAAATGGAAATGATATATAAGCCAGAGCTAAAGACCTATAAGGAAATAAATGACATAGATAAAATATTATGAGACATAAAACCTCCATAAATACTATTGAGTTTGTTTGCATTAGCTATTTGTTGTTAGACATAGAACCTGCCCATATGTGTGGTTCCTATACCCAGTGAGACTCTTCTGTAGAAAAATAACTTTTCATTTGTGTTTGTTTATCTATTGGAAATAGTTCCTAGCTTAGGGATGGGAGTTTGTGTCTATTTATCTCTATACCACTGGCACTACATCTGGCTTAGACCTATGCTGTCTCTGTTCATGCTTCCACCATCTCTAAATTTACATGTGCCTTAGTCCTGTTGTATCTAAAGGTATTGCTTCCTTGGTGTCTTTCATCCCTACTAGCTCTCATTTTCTTTCTACTTTATTCTACAGCAAATATACTGACCTTGAGGGAACGATTTTGATGGCAACATCCGATTTAAGATCAAGTATAACAAGGCTCTCAATCTCTAAACATTTACAATTGTGGGTCTCTGTACTTGTGCCCATCTACTACAGATGAAAGCTTGTCAGAAAATGGATGAGCAAGACACTACCTATGGGTGTAGTACAATGTTTTTATGAGTGAGTTTTATTGCTATGCTCTTTTAGCAGAACACTAGTATTTGGTCTTCTTCTGGGTCTGTGGCCTATCTATTCTTTGGTTCTAGGCCATTCAAACAGTGTTGGGGATGGGTTTCATCTCATGAAGTGAGCTTTAAATCCAATCAGATGGTGGTTTGTTACTCCCATAAATTTTGTGCCACTGTTGCGTCAGAGTATCTTGGAGGCAGATATTGTAGATAAAAAGTTTTGGATCTCTGTCAATGTTTACTTTGCTTCTTCATAGCATGCAGAGTTCCTTCCATGACCATGAGCTCTAGTCAGTAGAGATGGGGGTATCTCCAGCTTGATTTTACAGTTTTTAGTAAGTTATATAGTTGTTGTCTGCAGCAGAAGACCTTACCATAGTTTGTTTAGAGCAACAAATAACCTTGGCAGTAGACTAAGTTGTTTTGTGGTTTCCATGGGGCCCCTTAGACAAACAATTCAATTAGGTATACCTGTTTCTTGGCACTAAAGGTTTCATTTTGTGGCAAGAGATGACAAGTTGGGGATTTGTCTCCTGGCTCATTTGGGAATTTCATTTAGATTTCTCTCATATATGTACATATTTTAAGACATTTATACTGAACTGGGTTTTTGTATGACTTCTCAAGGGACGCATAGTTTATCTGGCTTTCACCATAATTCCTCTGTTACTACTTCTTTTCATCACCCTCCTTTTGGATCCTTCTGTTTCAGTGACTACAACCCACACTTGAATATTCTGTTTTATATATATATATATAAAACATGTAGTATATGTACATGTATATATATATACATGTACGTATATGTATATGTAGTCATCTATTGATGAACATGTAGATTACTTCTAATTTCTGCTTATATGTATAGAGCAGCAATGAATGTAACTCTGTAGTAGGTTGTAGAGTCCTTTGGTTATATGCCCAGGAGTTTTATAATTGTACCTTGGTATATTTCTATTCCCAGATTTTGAGGAACTACTGCATTGATTTTCAGAGTAGCTGTATAAGTTTGCAATCCCACAAGCAATGATTGAGTGTTCCCTTTTCCTAACACCCTCTTTATAAACTGAACAACACTTCCCATTGCTGAAGGCCATACTTACAGAAGTCATTAATCAGTAGAGTTGGTGCCTACGTAGTGCCTTCACTCCTATGCGCTATAATATTAGATAATGAAAGGTACTCAGCATGCTACCAAATGAGAAACATATACAATAATCCAGCCACAAATACTTTGATCTATAACAATATTCTGCCCAAAGATATGCTAGGGAAATGATGGCACAAACCTTGTGAGAATAACTAAACAATATCTTATTTGACTTAAGGTCCATTCCACTATATGGAACTCATATCTGATACCAGCTTGCTTGAACATGAATCTAGGACTAGATATCCCTGGGGCATAGTGTAAAACCAAGTGCTACTGTTTTAGAACCAAACCAAACCAAACAAACAAAACAAAACAACTAACAAAAAATGAATCCCAGTGGCATTATATTATTCTCATAGGTCAGTGCCTGGGTCAACCATCACTAATCAACTATCCTCTGCAGTGGTTAGGAACAAATACAGACATCCACAGCTAGATTATACAAAGAAGTAGAGACCTTGGGATATTCACCTCTACTCCCTCCTTTCAGAGCTTGGGAACCCTGTGGCAGAGGAGAATAGGTGTGTGAGATCCAGGGGAGAGGGAGGACACCAAGAAAACGAGATCCTCTAAGTCAGTGCTATTGAACCTTCCTAATACTATGACCCTTAGACGTAGTTCCTATGTTGTAGTGACCTGCCAACAATTAAATTTTTTCTGTGCTACTCTATAACTGCAATCTTGCTATTGTTGTGAACTATAACATAAATATTTGAGGTTTTTGATGTCTTAGGCAATCCCTATGAAAGGTTGGTTTGACCCTAAAGAGATCATGACCCACAGGTTGAGAACTTCTGCTCTAAATCAAATGTTTAATGGACATCCATACACATATGAACTCACAGAGACTGAGGCAGCATTCACAGGGTTTTTGTAGGTCTCTATCAAATGAGATCCTAGAGCTAAAAAAGGAAGTGTGAGTTTATCTCCATGTCTAAATTTGTTTCCTGTGCCAACTTTTTTTTTTTTTTTTTTTTTTGGTATCTTTTACTTACGTTTGTTTGTTTTGTTCTATACTGATGTGTTAGTTTTGTTTTACTTTATTATTATCCCTTAGAAACAAACTTGTTCTCTTATAAGACAGAGTGTGTAGATTTGGATGGTATGGGATGTGGGGAGGAACTGGGTAGAGTAGCAGAAGAGGAAACTGTAGCCTGGATAAATTATATAAGAATTTTTCTATAAAATTAAAAGAAAAAAAAAAGCGAGTTGAGCAAGCTATGAGGAACAAACCATAAGCAGTCCTCTATGAACTCTGCAATACAACTGATTTCAGGTTCCTGCTAAGTTTGAGCTTCTGCCTTGCATTCCATCAATGAACTGTGATTTAGTATGCAAGCCAAATAAACAATCAAATAAGTAAAATCTTCTCCTCAAGTTGCTTTTGGTCATGGTGTTTCATCACAACAGTAATGATCCTAGTTAAGATACTTATTTAGAGTTATTCCTATTTATCTGTCTGTCTGTCTGTGTATGCCTATATCTATATCAATATATACCATCTGTCTATCTATGTATCTGTCTGTCCATCATCTATCTTTCTGTCTATCTATCTATCTATCTATCTATCTATCTATCTATCTATCTATCTTCTATCTATGATTTGGCTATTATTTATCCATCTGTCTGTCTGTCTGAATATCTATCACTTATCATCTGTCTATCGATTTGTCTATCATATGTATATATATCATTTAATCAGTCTATCCATCTGTCATCTATATATCTCACATCTATCTATCTATCTATCTATCTATCTATCTATCTATCTATCTATCATCTATCTATAACTATCAATCATCATCATCATTTATAATCTATCTATATCTATATACTTAATTTGAGGCTATTGTAGAAAGTATTATTTTCCTAAGTTCTTTCTCCTTTTGCCTGTCTTTTACCTATCAGAAATTAATGAATTTTGTGTTAATTTTGTATCCTGCCACATTACTGAATGTGTTTATCAACTGCAGAGACTTGCTGGTGGAGTTTTAGGAGTTTTTATGTACAAGGCTGTATCATCTTCAAATAAAGAAACTGATATTTTCCTTTCCTTCATGTCTTCTTGATTTTCTTCAGTACTCTTAATATTTTAGGTATCATATTGAATAGGCATGAAGAGAGTATACATCTTTGTCTTTTCCTGATTATAGTAGAAATACTTTGGATTTCTTTCTTCGGGCTTATGTTGCTTGTGGGCTTGCTATAAATTGATTTTGTTACGTTGCAGTATTACCCTTGTATCCTTAGTCTCTTTAGGGCTTTTTATCAGGAATTGATATTGGAGTTTTTCAAAAGCCTTCCTGTATATGAGATGGTTATGTGGTTTTTGTTTTTCAATATGTTTATGGTTGATTATGTTTACCAACTTATGTGTTTTGAACCTATTAAAGGGACTCTAATAGGCCCAAGCACAGGAAACACGGCTGGAAAGGCCTTGACCTTCCCTTATTACCTTTTTCTAGATTAAATCAATTAGATTACATTCCTAAGGCTAGGCACCATGATATATTTCCATGATATATTTCACCACTTCCTCCTTCTGTAGCTCACTATCAATATCCAGCTATGAAAGTATTGAAATTCAGGAATCAAAAGCCCAAGTTATCTTCCATAAATAACATGTCCAAGCAAAATTAAACACCAAATCCTAACTTAGAACTTCCCTTTTCACATTTGTAAACTGCTATTTCTCTATGGGCCATATCTGTCTATCTCTGTCTGAAAGAAGCAGTCCTTTGTCTCTCAGGGCAAATATCCTGTACCCCTCTCACTCTTGCTTTTTTCCCTTCCTCTCTTGTCCTCTATCTCCTGTCTCTGTTTCTTATTCCCTGAATTTGTCTCCTTGTAACAAATAAGTCTTTGTGCTGAGAACATGGTCTTGTGTGTCATTTGCTGTTATATCTGTATTATATGGTAGATATAAGTATAATGTTTTGAAGAACTTCTATAATGGCTGTAATGTTTGTATTCTAGTTTACTGGTTTTCTTTGCCTACATTTCTTCCTACCTTTGTAGTCATTTTTATTTGGTATCTTAGACATACTGACTGAGGTAAAGGTAATTTCAAAGTGATTTTAATTTTCATTTCCTTGACTGCTAAGGATGTTGAACATTTAAACAAAATTATCAGCTTTTTTATTTCTTTTTTAGTTCTCCTTTTAAGAACTCTGTTCTTTAAATTTTTCATTTTATTTATTTGAGTTTATTATGTTTTATACACCAACTCCTTATCAGATGTATAGCAGGCAGAGAGTTTTCCAACTCTGTAGGCTGCCTCTTCTCTTGAACATGGTATCTTTTATTCTACAGAAACTTAATTTCATGAAGAAGTCTTTTTGTTAGTTGTTCTTGGTTTCTGTACTACTGAGGTTTGTTCAGAATGTTTTTTCCATGCATTGAAAATTGAAGCATGTTACACTGTGTGTGTTTGACCATGCGTATGTGTATGTTTTGAGGTCGTGGGTGGGTAGGTGTGTGTGTCTGTGTACTTATAAAGTCTAGAAGAAAGCAATGAATTTCATGGCCTCTAAGTTACAAGTGGTTGTAGCCATGCAACACAAGTGGCGTGAAACAAACTCTTATCTTTTGAAAGATAAGAAAGGCCCCTTAGTGCTGAGCCATGCCATATCCAAATTTTATTCATTATAAACAAGGTCTCTCACTGAAACTAAGAGCTGTCCAAAGTTAGTGAATAGGAAGTTTCATTGACATCCTTCCCCATGTCCCACAAAAGAATAGGGCTATAGTTGTAGACTGTGTCATGCCTAGCTTTTAACATGGAGATTGAAACTCAGGTCCTTATGCTTGTGCAAGAAGCTCTTTTATAGATTGACCCATCATCCCATCAGTCATATTCAGTAGATTTAATCAAGGGTAAAAATATATCAATCATATTTCAGTGAGTATGCGAAAGTCATAACCTGGAAAGAATAGTCATATATAGTTTGCTAATGCCATGAAAGAATTTAGACTTAACCTCGTAGTATACTTTGTTTGATTTTCAGAACCACCTATTAGGGTGAAATCTCCTCCCCATGATTGATGTGGGTATTTCATATCCAAATCATGTTCTTTTGTGGTAAACGATGGGAACAGGTAGGATTGTTTGGATCTGAATGAGTCATGAATGATAAGTCTTGTGAACTGAACAATCTACTCACAAATTTGTTTGTTAATGAACTATCTAGAAAGTAGTATCTTATAAAAGTGAGTTTGACCCTGTTTCTTATATTTCTCTCTTCTGTATTCATGACTAATGTGGAATTATGGTCAATGTGTAGGGTCTCCAGAGCTCAAGACTGTTCAGATGCAACTTCTTGTTTTGGTGCTCAGAGCCAATAGAAATATGAGATAAATAATCTTTTATTATTTGTAAATTCTTCAGCCACATAATTAGTTATAATACCAAAACTGAATTTAGGAAAACATTCAAAATAATTGGAACTTTGGGGAAAATAAATGCATGTCAAGCTGCTATAAAAAAAAAAAAAAGTAATGAGTTTACTTTCCCTCAAGAGATCTCTTTCCCCTAGGTCAATCCTAGGGGGATATTTTAAGTTGATCCATTTATGCAAGGAAAATGTATAAGGGAGGATTCTATAAATCTTGTAGGGTTAAGTTATTTGCCATGTTGCTTAATACCTGCATACATAGTGCTCAGTTTTTATATATGAAATTCTACTGAAATATTTCTATTCACATTCAGGTTGGTAACAAATGTGTAGATCAAATAAGTTTACATCTTAATTTGATTTGTCTTATTCATTATAGGCACACTTCAGACACACTATGTATAAAATGGCTAGAAACAATGATGCATAGATTCCCAGGACTCACAGATTTTTATAATTACTTTTTATTGTGGTATTGCATTAGTAATTATGTTTATTTTACTTATCATAAGAAATGTTTGTATAAACATACCTTAAAATTTATATTATTAAGTCATACTGATTGACATATTATAAATTATTAATTTAGTAACACATTGAAGAACAGAGAAATTAAATCAAAGCAGGCCTAGCATAAAACATGCCCAAACTAGAAAATATGATATGTAACGTGGACTCAGTGAAGATCTGTCAACAGACATAGACCCTTCAAGTAGAGTATGCATTGTTGCTCCATACCTGATTTGGAAAATAAATTGAGTGAGTGAAAAGAATTGGTATTATTGTAGATGAGGGTCTGTATATTTTCCCTTAAATATGAAATTTTCTCTCTTTCTTGCTTGAACTTTTCCTTTTCAGGTGAACTAGTGACTAGTGAGAACATATAGGTATCACCCAACAAAATGATATTTGAGAAAGCATAATGCTACAAGTTACAATAGATTTGTGGAAATAACACTTGTTTTGCACATGGTATTTATTCATCAGAAAGTAGTATGAGTTCATTATTCCACTTTGCACCCTGTTTAAAAGGTGCTTCAAGTTCTCAATAGATAAAACTGATACTATGTTTTGTAGAATGTGAATATCTATTGTTTTAGTGGACTACCTTCATTAATATGCTGGCTTTGTAAGGTTGTATATGTGCATGTATATATCTATGCATTATATAAGTTTGTCAATTAACAGGAAGAATAAATGCAATGGCATTCTTTTCTGTCCATCTCTCTGTCCTATAACTCTGTGAGGTTGATAGTACATCTCTAGGAAGCTAAGACAATTTAAAGTCTCCTCCTACTACTCAACAAAAGAATTACAGAATTTTGTCTTCCAAAATACAAGGAACAATATCTATGTTTCCACCATTTCTTTAGAAATAGAAATTATAGCTCAGTACAGGATAAACATGCATGTGACTAAAGCACATGGTCAGTGGAGGAAAGATGATCCAAAGTTCATTCACCATTAAATACAAATTAAATATAAGGCTTGCCTGGCCTACAAGAAAAGTGATTTATGTTCCCTTAGAGAAGAAATACAATGTGACATTTGAATTGTTTTATGGAAAATGCTTATTCTCACTATGATTATTATGTATAGGTAGTATTACTACATTTTAGAATAAATTTGCAAAATATCTAGATATGTAAAACACTGTTAATCATCTTAAAAATTAGCCTTTAATATAGAGAATATTCCGTTTAGGAAGTATTTCTGTACATTGGTAGGTCTAATTTATTTCTTTCACTTTAGTTTTGCAGACGTTTATAATTCATATTAGCAGAAGTGAGAAGATGTTCAATTTCACAGATGTGACTGAATTTGTTCTTTTGGGCTTAACCAGCAGAAAGGAATTGCAAGTTCTCTTCTTTGTCATCTTTCTCATGGTCTATATAGTTACCATGGTGGGCAATATTGGCATGATGATATTAATTAAGATCAGTCCACAGCTGAGCAGCCCAATGTACTTTTTCCTGAGCCATTTGTCATTTATTGATGTGTGGTTTTCTTCTAATGTCACTCCTAAAATGCTGGAAAACTTGCTGTCAAAAACAAAAACAATTTCTTATGCTGGCTGCTTGGTACAGTGCTTCTTCTTCATTGCTCTTGTTCATGTGGAAATCTTCATTCTTTCTGTCATGGCCTTTGACAGGTACATGGCCATTGGAAAGCCTCTGCTCTATGGCAGCAAAATGTCCAGGTGGTTTGCATTCGACTTATTTCTTTCCCCTACATATATGGGTTTCTGACTAGTCTGGCTGCAACTTTATGGACATATGGCTTGTACTTCTGTGGGAAAACTGAGATCAACCACTTCTACTGTGCAGACCCACCCCTCATCAAGATGGCCTGTGCAGGAACTTTTGTGAAAGAATATACCATGCTATTTCTTGCAGGCATTAACTTCACATATTCCTTGATTGTTGTCATCATCTCCTACCTGTTCATTCTCATTGCCATTCTCAGAATGCGCTCAGCAGAAGGCAGGCGCAAGGCATTTTCCACCTGTGGGTCTCACCTCACAGCTGTTGGCATATTTTATGGCACTCTCATCTTCATGTATCTCAGACGACCCACTGAGGAGTCAGTGGAGCAAGGAAAGATGGTGGCTGTGTTCTATACCACAGTGATCCCCATGCTGAATCCCATGATCTACAGTCTGAGGAACAAAGATGTTAAGGCAGCCATGGACAAAGTGATTACCAAGAAGTTCTTAACAAAATAAAATAAAAACATTGCCTGTTTTGTTTTCTATTGATTGTCAGGGGAAAAAAAAGGGTACTATCTCAAGCATAAAAAATAGGGATGTTAAGATTTTTTGTGGGTAGAAAGAATAGAATAAGGTACACAAGTTAGAGAAAAACAAAATCAATTGTTGATGAATTGCATTGAAAATTGATTCCAATGGATAAAATAAATGTAATGACTCTACTTGGAACTCTTAGGCCACTACTTTAAATATTAATACGCTTAAATAATAATTGGAATATATTATTTCTTATTTAAATTTGTATTAGGTAAATCTATGAGGTTTTTATCCATTTGGACATTGATTTTGCAGACATGAGATAATACATTTAAGTTATGTTCCTATATGAGACATGAGTAATTTTTTATTATGCTTATAAGCTTGTTTTCTTTCACAGCTTCTTTAAAGGGTGAGGTTCGTTTTATTAGTATAATTTTAAAATTAAAACCATGACTTGTCTAATGCTTTCTTGGTTATTTTTAAACACAGTAGATTTCTCATTATTTTCCCATACTTCCAATTTTAATGTTCATGGGATCACATATTACATTTCTCTGTTTGTTATATCTATATTCAGATTGATCGAAAGACATGTAGTATTTAAGAGTGAATATGTCCTTCTATAATGCATATCCTCTTGAATTAACTTAGTAAATTAAGCTGACATTCCTCTAGAATATTTTGTCAGTCTGTGGTACTAATATATTTTACTTAAGTTGTTCATTTGAATTTGAAAAAAATTCAAAATTATCTGTGTTTTAAAAATTATATTGGAATCTGTCAAACAAATTTAACACAGAATGATAATATATTTCATATTGTTCATTTATATAATACAAGGATGTGCAGATAATTTAACAACTTACTTTTTTAAAATTTATGTTCTTTTAAGAACAGCTTTGTGGTATAAAAATATACAGCTAAACAAGTGTAAGTTATCTTGCATATTTTCTTATTTTTAGTCTTTTTTGAGCTATTATGTATTTATAATTTCTTGGTCTAAATGTGTTCATACAATGGACTTTATTTCATAGTAGGCATGAAGAGATTTAAGACATTTCAGTTTTGGATGTTGAAGGATGCAGAGGAAAAAAAAATGGCTGAATACATTTCTATCCTTAGCTTAGGAGACTAGACTGAGTTTAGAGTTGATGTAAAGCGTTAATTTCTTTTAACCTGTTTTCTGCTTAAACTGGGCTTAACATTATTCTCTCATAGTTGTTTTGTATATTCATATTTTTCTCCAATTTCAGGATATACTAGATACAATCCCATAAAGGAACTTAGATATTGAAATCTGTGAAAGTGAGATTGTAGAAATAATTATGTTTTTCATTCCTCATGTGCAATTGGTTTTGAAAGAGATGGATAGTCAGATATGGTATCTGAGATCACTGTAAACACACTATGAAAAAAAATGTATGATCTTTATATATCAAAATCGGATAAAAGGGTATTTGTGCAATTTTATATAAATTATTAAAACTGTAGTTTTGATTACAGATGTGCTTCACCTAGTAGTTCCTTCCCTAATTTACTGGATACTTGTAGCTCTATACATTTGCTCAAATTCTTCCAAGTGACTTCATACTTTGAACCTGGCTTTGACATTGGAAATTGACCCAAAGATTCACCTATCAAGCATTGTTGAAATCATTTATCCTCACATATGATGCTTTTCAGATTAGTTACATAGAAGGATGGACAGCCATTATTTTTTGGATCCATATTGCCATTTTGTGAAGGAAAGTGATCAGAAGCCTGTGCCAGTAGGAGACAAATAGGATGATGTCAAGAATATTGATCTCTCAGTTTTCAGAATGGTTACTCTAATAAGTCTACTCCACTTCTACCTAGGAGACATTGCTAGTATTTAAGTCATCATTTCTTTCATAATTATTTTAGTACCTTTGGGAGATTATCTCATTGTTCTTAATGAGAAAGACTATAATATAAATATTGAGAAATTATCATTTTCTTTTCTCTTTTCCTGTCAATGTAAGTCAGTATGTCTTGGGATAGTTAAAGTGGAGATTGATACATTTGGATGTAGAAATTACAGATAAAAACCTTGAAAGGAAAATTAGTACATCTTCATTGACTTATTTCTTGTCAAAGGTATTTGTTGGGCTGCTAGTTTTGTTTTAAAATATATAAGAATGAATTTAGGTATATTTTAAACAAAATTGTAGTAAATAATTTGATAATGTACAATTTGTTGTTTATCTTTATGAGAAAAAGTACAATGTTAATGTAAGCAAATTTTCTTTTCTGTAAATTATAGACTCTACTATTTTTATAGATGATACTTATTTCTGTAATAAAGTATTGTTCTTATAGAAGCAACTTGTGATCTGATCATATTCAGAGAGATCATCAGAATTTAGGGTAGAATAAGCAAGTAAGGGCCTTTTGTCACTGAAGCTTAGACAACTCTGAGGTTATAAAAGCCTAAATTAATTAATAGAAGTTTATGTAGAAAATGGATGGTTTGTATCTATGTTGCAGAATAATCATCAATAAACATCAATTAGAATTAATATTCTAATAGGGTAAGTTATCAAATAAGAATTAAAGAAGTATATTAAATGTACAAAGTGTTACTAAACCAACTACTTAGTAGCACAGGGCCTGACAGTTAATAGACATCTGACCCAGGGAGATCTGCTAAACCTTTAACTGCTTCTATTTTGTCATTTATAAAACAGACATACTGATAGAAGAGTTTTATAGCACTACTCATGCAAATAAAATTTTTTGAATTTATACAAATATTATAAACCTGGTACAATGTCACTAGAAATTTCTGTTTAGAAATTTTCACTGTTGAAATAATATTTGATGGAAAAATATATATGGAATACTATGGTACAACAAGGATCAGAATGCTTCTAAAATTGTATGTGTGACAATTTTATATATATATATATTATATATATATATATGGCTTAAACTGGGCTTAACATTATTCTCTCATAGTTATTTTGTATATTCATATTTTTCTCCAATTTCATTAACATTGATTTATATGTATATAATATATATATATTTATATATATATATATTACATATATATAAATCACATGTAGTCACAAACATAGGCAATTTAATGAATTCCATAATCAAGAGATCCTGTTATCACAGAGCTACAATTACATGTCATAAAAGAGCACACATTTGATTATGACTGAACAAACACAGTTACTTTTATGTTTTTTAAATGCCTTCATGGCATATTTTATATGTAAAAATGGCATATAATTTATAAGTACTACCAAATTAAATTCTGATTAGAAAATATGGACTATTTAGTTTGGGTTAAGGTTTTTGTAGATATGAAAGCCCTTAACTTCAGCTGTAATTCACAACTTGAGGCAAACTTAGGCTCTCAGTAAGATACTTTGCACATTCTCAATGAAGGTTCATTGATTAAAAAGTCATTTGTATATGAGTATTTTACTATGTCTTGTGCATATCAAAATTGTATCTATGCTCCTCAGCATGAGTATAGAAATAAATGAGTTCTGTTTACTATTCATGCTGAAACTATAGATTTTACAAAATCTACAATGAAAAAAAGAATTGCATAATAATTGTCCTAACATCATATTCAACACTTTCTTTTTATTTAACCATTGATCATAGGATAAATCTTTATCATAAGCTGGGCAGTGGTGGCGCGTGCCTTTAATCCCAGCACTTGGGAGGCAGAGGCAGGCAGGTTTCTGAGTTCGAGGCCAGCCTGGTCTACAGAATGAGTTCTAGGACAGCCAGGGCTATACAGAGAAACCCTGTCTCGAAAAAACAAAAACAAACAAACAAACAAACAAACAAAAAAATCTTTATCATAGCTTCCTCTCCTTCTTGTTGTAAGAGATTTTCACATGACTATAAATTCAAACTTATTTGCAAGTTTCCCTCAAGTACTGATTTAACAAAATCTCATCACAGTTTGAGCGACTACATGTCAATTTTCATTGTATGACTGACTATTTAGGATAACCAAGCTAAATAGGAAATATTCATGCAGAAAAGGATCACTATGGAAAAATTGATCTTTAAGTTTCTGCAAGTTTCACCATTCTAACAATTTGTAACATTTAAAATTCACTCACAATACACTAAAATCCTGGATATCTATACTAGGCTACCCTGTATCTCATTTGGAAATTTAGAGGCTATTTTATGACATGATCAAGCAAACCATTTTACATATAGCCTGTTTAACTCAATACTGAACATACAAAAATACATTATTTGATAAAGTATCTAGTAAGCATAAGAAAAATTTAAATCAAAACACTTTAAGAATGAAAAAATGTATTTATAAATGTTTTTCTTTGCAGACAACATAGACCTTATTAAGGCAATGCCAAATTTTACAGATGTAACTGAATTCCTTCTTGTTGGATTGACAAGACGTCAGGAATTAAGGATTCTCTTTTTTGTGGTGTTCTTGGTTGTTTATATGGTCACTCTGTTGGGAAACATTGGCATGATAATTTTGATCAGCATCAGCCCTCAGCTTCAGAGTCCTATGTATTTTTTCCTAAGTCATTTGTCCTTTGTGGATGTGTTGTTCTCCTCAAATGTTACTCCCAAAATGCTGGAAAACTTACTATCAGAAACAAAAACGATTTCTTATGTTGGATGTCTGGTGCAATGCTACTTTTTCATCGCTCTGGTGCACGTGGAGGTCTATATTCTGGCAGTGATGGCCTTTGATCGCTACATGGCCATCTGCAACCCTTTGCTCTACAGTAGCAAGATGTCCAGGGCTGTGTGTGTCCGCCTCATTTCTGTGCCTTATGTCTATGGATTCTCTGTGAGTCTGATTTGCACTCTGTGGACATATGGTTTGTATTTCTGTGGAAACGTTAAAATCAACCACTTCTATTGTGCTGATCCTCCTCTCATCAAGATTGCCTGTGGAGGAGTGCATATCAAAGAGTACACAATGATTGTTATTGCCGGAATTAACTTCACATATTCCTTGTCAGTGGTACTCATTTCATACGTGCTCATTGTAGTAGCTGTGTTACGCATGCACTCGGCTGATGGCAGGAGAAAGGCATTCTCCACCTGTGGATCCCACTTAACAGCTGTTTCCATGTTTTACGGAACCCTCATATTTATGTATCTCAGAAGGCCAACGGAGGAGTCTGTGGAGCAGGGAAAGATGGTGGCTGTATTTTATACCAGTGTGATTCCTATGCTGAACCCCATGATCTACAGTCTCAGGAACAAAGACGTGAAAGAAGCAGTCAGCAAGGTAATTGCCAAGGCAAACTTGAGGAAATGAAATCAAAACATACTTTAGCAGCGTGTTTATCCAAATGTGTTGAAGAATCACAGAACCCCTGAACACCTATGCTCAGGTGTCATCCCCTCCCCACATCCTGCTTTTTGTGTTTATAACCCCTGTGTGAATAAGTAAATTACGATGTGATTTAAATAATTAAATAAATTAAAAAAAAGAATTCTCAGCTTGAAAATCTTTCTACATATAACTCTTATACAAAATCAAAAGATTCAGTTATCCACAGTGATGCTTCACAGCATGATTCTTCTTTATTAAGCTTGTGTTATCTTAAATACTCAACTATTTTATGAAATTCTATATTATTTACTAATTTGTATTAAGTTATTGGAGGTATTTACAAATAAGTTTGGATTAACAATGATTAAAATGTATGTCCCTAGTAGAGTTGAATATTATATTTTAAGGCTTTTGTTAATTATATTGTCTTCACTATAAATCTATAGTTCACGTAGGAATATGATGATCCTTATATGCAAAGGATATTATAAAATGTTCATATACAAATGAAATTTTAGCAATGATACTGCATTGAGAATATGCAAGTATCTTAGCATAATCTAAATTTTCCCATTCAATATATATATTTCTCCTTAGACAATACTGCTTGTGTTTTTCTTAGTTAAAATTCTCAGTTCAATGATAAATACCATTCTCCTCACCCTTAAATATGTGCCTTCACTCCCTGAGGGGCTATTGGTAGTAATTGATTCTGAAGAAAATGCCATGTGTTCTCCAATGATGTCCTCTCTGATTCTTTTGATTGTTCCAATAAATAATCTTCTACTGTTCTCATGCAATCAAAGTTGATGAAACAAAGAAAGAGAACACACACACACACCACACACAAATATTCATGTGTGCACAACCACACATTAAAGTAATAAAAAATTGGAAAGATGAAAGGTATCAGTAGGAGAGGGAGTGTCATGAGTGATCATAATGAGATTGAAAGTGCTTAAGATTTACTATATAAATTTTGAAATGGTCTTAGAATAAACAGAATTGTGGTAACTGAAATGGTTGTTAGATCAAGACATAAAAGCATGTCTTTAGGGTAATATATTATCCACACTCTAACACCTATCTTACTATATCTTTGTATTTAAAGGTGAATCAGTTATAACAATTAGGACACTGTAATGTTCCCTTCTATTGACTATCATTTTTTAGTATGTATTATGTCTTTTATCCTCTCTATATTACCAGTTATTTCCTTGAACTAGTGAAGCTCTACAGTGGTCAGATTAATAACTTAAGAAAATCTAGTTGGAGTACCTCGCCACTGCATTAATGATTACAATGAATGGATGCTTAGTATTTAAGATGATGATTAATGAAGTTTTCTGAGTCATATATAAAAATAAAATCTAAAATATAAAACCATAATTTAGTTGTCTATTATGTTTTGAATCATAAATCTCCATGAAAGCACACACAGAAGACTTTGTGATCAACTGTTGTCATAGTTAGAAGTGACAAAAACTTGGGATATGGGCCTGGATGGAAGAAGTAGGTTGCTGACTTACAGCTTTGAAGAGGACATTTTGGTTCCAGTTCCTTCCTCACTCAGCTTCCTTCTATAGCACAGGTCACACCATGATGTTCTGCCTTCCTACACACTGTTGTTAGCAGTATGACCAAAGAATGATGCACTACGACTTCTGAGAGTGTGAGCCTAAATATACCATTCCTTGTTTATGTTTATTTTCTCCATTATTTTGAAAAATTGAAAATTATATATAATCAATTATTTTACCTCATTCTCTATATGCAGAATGTAAATGAGCTCAGGTAACACAAGTATTTCTTTTCCTTTTATTTATTTTTCTCTCATACAATACAACTTGACCACAGTTTTCCTTCCTTTCCCTCTGCCTAGTCTTGTCACCCACTTATCCTCTCCCCCAAATCCCTGTTCTTCTACATATGAGAGTTTGTGCCTAGTTTCATTGCATCTTGTTATACAAGTATTTTTGTAGCTATGTCTTTCACTTAATATTGAGACTTCCATAACTATAGTATTAGGAAAATGATAAATGTTTATATTTTGTTGGAAGAATAATATTTCATTGCTTCATATATGGCACTATGAAGTATTCATCCATTGATGAACACTTAGCTTACATGTTTCTTACCCTTTGCTACGGTGAAAAAAACTGAAAATTTAAGCATATTGATATCATTTCCTTTGGGTCAGTAATCAACTGCAGGAATTTTGGGTCATATAGTAGTTTCATAATTAATTTTGGAAGAACCCCTCTGTGGTTTTCGTAGAGTCCTTCCCAAATATCTTTTCTGCCAAAAATATGTAATGATTTCTGTGATCTATAGAGAGAAAGAGAGAAAACAAATTGTTCAAAATATTCAAATAAAGAGAAAACATAAATAATTCCTAGTTTTGTACTTCATAGTAAAATGACTATAGTCAGCAATAATTATGCTATCAAATATCATTAAGATTGTTTTGAATTTTTCAACTCAGAAAATAGGCAAATGTTTAGATGACAATATCCTAATAATACTGTTTTAATGAGTATACAATTCAGGCATATATCAAAACATCAAAATAAACTTTACTTTTTAAAATGTTTAAAAATTATAATAAAATAATAATAGTTCAATCAACAAAAAATATGCTGGCAGAGAAATTTCCTAAGATTGTTTACTTAGATTGGGGTTTGGCTAATTACTGATAACGGGCTAAAACTGGCTCACTGTTGCTTATGTTTTCATGAAGCCTAGGCATTAATATAAATATTTAAATGGTCAGAAAGGAATTTAATATTTTATACCAATGGGATTAAATTACATGAATTTTGAATTTTAATATTCAAAAGGCTTTTTAAAATTTAAAATCACAATACACATCATTCCATGTGATAAACTGTCATGTCATGAATCTTTAAAATTTAAATTTAATTATGACATCTATTTTAAAATAATGTGGAATGAATTAAGCCCATACAGTTATCAAAGATAAATGGATACGTAACAATAAGACAAATACTGCAGTTTTTCATGTGCAGACCCTAGTTTCCAGTCTCCTATTTTTTGTGTTTTACTTAAGGGCATGGCACATGTGGAAACTAAGACACTAGAAAGAGGCCTCACTTAGAGACCTGCATAATGCAAGAAGGTAAAGTGAAAATAGAAAGGGGCATTTGTGAGCAGGTCAGCTGGTAGGTAGGCAGAGATCAAGTAAACTAAGGAGCAGAAGGAAGGGAGAGTTAATCAAAATAAAGTATGTATGAAAAATCACATGTAAACTACTGTCTTGAAACACAACTCAAGTATATTTGGAGGAGACAGTAAAATAGTTGAGATATGAAAGCATGTGGTTATTTAAACTTTGTTTTGGTTTAAAGGGACAGAGGCAGAGAGATGAGGAAGTAGTGAGCAAACAATGTCTTAAACAAAATTAACCCTATATGGACAAAACTATGAAGACCTACTATTTTCTAAATCAATTAAAAGTATGATTTAAAAATGAAGTTTGTACAGTTATTCCTTACCAGAGGACATTGTTGAATCTAGAAGTAATGAAATACTAAACTCTCACAGTTATGAGCTACCTCATTATGTGTTTAAAGTTTTCGAGTTTGTCTCCCTTGACTACTTCCAAACACAGCTCAACTCTTTGTTTTTGTTGTTGTTTGTTTGTTTGTTGGTAGACCATTTTATTTAAATATATGAACAACCAATGGACTACTGCAATCCAAGTGAACTCTCCACATCTTAGAACATTGTGAAGTGCAGTAAAGGAAGATTATTGGTCTTTGGCAGATTCCTCCTGCCCGCAGACCGGGACAGAGAGATACAGATAAATGTTTATGTAGTTAGAGAGCAGAGGCCCACGTGAAATTTCCCACCCCAAAGCTGACGCCCCAACCAAAAATAATCACTGATCCCTGAGAACACCCAAAGATCACCCTCCCACAATTCACGCAATATCAATTGCAGGAATAGTCGTATATGGCAAAGTGTAAGTTCTATGCATTTCACAGCACAGAAAACCTTCTTTCAGAGGGCAACAAGTTGCCGGAAATTACATCCCCAGTCTGGTGCTCTGTGATGACAACTTACTGCAATACATCTCCAGTGTTGTAAGCAGACAAATATTGAGCACATTTTGCTGTAATTCCATCTACTTGCAATGACTACACAGTATCTGTCTCTGCGTTAACTCATTCTTGACAGAACTCTGCTTTATTGATTTCACTTTTTAAAAAATGCCAACGGCATTTCACATTTGTTAGCTTGGTCACCACCACTAGGGTATAAGAGCAAGTGTTCTCTATGCTGTACTTGCTACAGTCTCCTCCTTCTTTGGAGAGGATTCCCATAATGGTAACGGAGATGGGGGAGGCTCATGCCAACGACACAAATACATTTCAGTAGTGGAAAAGTAAGGCAAATCTTCCATCTCAATTAAAAAGGCTTTCTCCTTGGGATGAGCGCTGGGTCTTTTTTGGGGAGTCCAGAGTCTTGGTGGGGTATCCACTGAAGACCTGGGTTTTCTGGAGTTTCTTGCCTCCTCGATTCGATTCATGTTTATAAACTGTTTCTGATATGGAACCATAGGGTTCCTTTTTAATGGGAGAGTGCTTAGGAGTTTTTGTTTTGACTTTTGAAAATTCAGGAGCCAGTTTTTAAACAGGAGTCTTTCTGTATTTCCAAATGGGGTTTTCCTTTTGTGTCCCTTTCCACTCCTGCCACATGAGAAAGTCTTGGGTTGCAGAGCCTGGGATGTCTCACAAAACTCTGGCTGGCGCTCCAGTTTAACTTTCTCAGACAACTCTGTTTCCTCTCTCTCTTCAGTTTCATAGCCCTGAAACAGCTTGTGCCTTTTCTTCTCATTATCCCTCCTTACCAGCTGCATCCGCCTTTCCATACGTTCAATCTAAGCAGGGAGCGTGTCTCTCTTGGACTTCAGCTCCTTGATCTCCTTTTCCTTGGCCTGCAACTACTGCTGTGTGGCTTGATGAGGTCCAATTGCAGCAGAAGGATTCTTTTGAGGCAGGCAGCCGGACTGTAGGCTCCTAAGCCACCTCCATCCCTGAGAAGGCTCTTCCTTATACTCTTCCATCTGCCCTCACAGGCCACTGGCCTCCAGGGTCCTGGCAGTGGCGGTAGGCATGAAGGGTGGTGGCCCCCAGCACAAATATCAGGCAGTGTTGCCCATTCAGACCAGCTTTCTCGTGGTGGCGGCCAAAAAGCCTATGCCCTGGACTGGGGACAAGGGTGGGGCAGCTCCCCCAGCTGCCTGCCACCGCCTCGGACCCGGAAGAACCCTCACTAGTACCTCTGCCTGGGCCGTCACAGCTCAATTTTTAATTTAAACAACTGACAGCCACCATATTGGCCACCTGGTTTTAAGATATTCTATTATATATCTATTCAACTGTAATATCTTCATTTTTTCAAGATTTAAAAAGACATTTTGAAATTACTACTTTACTTAAGTAATTGAGACATAATCTTCAGTTTTTCTTAAGATAGTTAACAGAAAGAAATACAGTCTCCAGAAACAGATTTACACAATAAAAATGATAACTTGACATGAGTTATGTTAATTGGTTCCATGTGAGCTTTTTCTAGCATGATAAACGCAATGGGACTAGTAGATAGATAGATGGAAAGATGATTTTACATATATATATATATATATATATATATATATATATGTGTGTGTGTGTGTGTGTGTATTCTATTGTATATATAATAAATAGATGATAGGTAGACAGATGGATTATAGGAGATATATATATATACATATATGGATAATATATTATAGGATCACATAATATATATATATATATATATACATATGGATCATATAACTGTGGTAGTTGATATATCCCAAAATATGTTAATTGAAAGAAAGAATAAATGCATTGGTAGAGGGTGATTTAATTAATATGAGTTCAAGGCCTGTGAACTCAAATACTTGCTTGATTGTATTACTTCCAGCCTCAGCCTGAAGACTTGAAAACTGAGACTGATGAAGATGGGTTGTGTATATCCCAGAGTCAAAAGGCTTGAAAACCAGGATCTGAGATGTAGAGGAAATTTAATCCAGCAACATGGTCACTTTGGCAAGAGACAACACACAAAGACTTTCTAGATCTATGTGATTGGTGTAGAATTCAGAAAGGCCATGAATTATATTATGATATGGCTGCAACACAGACAAAACCTTAGTACACATCTTTAATCCTAAACAATTTAGGTAAAATTAGCTGGTAGAAGGAAGATGCCAAGTTTAAAAGTGACTTATAATTGAGAGGCAAGCAAAGTGATGAATCAGAGAAAGATTTGACAGAAAGAATCAGAGATAAGATGTGCCCAACTCTCATGAGAAGAAAAAGGAAAAGGTCTAGTTGTGAGCAGGCAGAGAAAAAGGAAGATTTCTTTTTCACCAGAACAGTTTTCAGACTGTCAGGAGCCATCATAGGACAAACTAATAACTAGCATGTGATCATCCTGAGATGGTTTGCTTAGAATTATAATCCACAACAGATTTGCTCTATAGACAAGGCCCAAGAGAATTCATTTTAGAAAAGATTCCTGCTATTAACATATTGCCTTTCCTGTTATGATTCAACATATATAGCAATCACTAGGTATTTGCCCACCCCTTTGGAGCAGATCTCTGCAGATCTATGACGATGTACTGTCTTGTAGTGATGCTATATAGACAAATAGATAACTTCTTTTTTTTTCCTTTTTTTATTTAATTATTTAAATCACATCATAATTTACTTATTCACACAGGGGTTATAAACACAAAAAAGGCAGGATGTGGGGAAGGGAATGACACTGGAGCATAGGTGTTCAGGGGAGTACAGATACCTTTCAGAACAGGGTATCAGCTGGGTGAAGGTTCAGGTGACAGGTCACTATGACTCTGCCTATGATTCACTTGTCCTTATCTAAGTTGGTACTGTCCACCGAGGCTGCCTATTTATAAGACTACTCGGGCTGGTAAATTTCCACAGAAGCTGCCTGTTTACAATAGCTTATAGCCTTCTGTTTCAGTGTTTTTTCACAGAGACCCAAGACTTGTGTTAGCATGTATATATGTCAGGGCTATGCTCTTTAGGCCTATGGCTGATTTTAGGCCTATGGCTGATTTTAGGCCTTCAGTGTATACGCAGGGCTGCTCCTGACATCTCCTCTCTTCTCTAAGTATATAGAGGGCCTTGGGGATTTTAATCTTGTGAAGGCAAGGATAGAGGCTTGACCTCCAATAATTGAAGGGGACCTTGTAATGGCTCCGGTCCTCCTGTCGTTCTCCAGTGAGGCATGAGGGCCATACCCATCCCGATGTCTTTTTCCTGGAGAGGGGATACTTTTGACATCAACCCCTATGCAGTCAGGCTTGTCCCTCAGGGAACCCAGAGAGGTATTTTTAGTTTTTATTTATATTCCCTTGCAGTGCTTAGCCTCGCAGCCTAAGCAAGAATTCAGATCACCAGTCAGAGGGGTTCTGGTTGGCCCCTCTCTGCTTGGTTTAGGGGCAGAAGTCCCCTCTTTTAGGTTTGGTAGTGATGGGTTTGGGGAATTATTAATGATTAAGAAATTCTAAAATTATATCAGTGAGTGTTAAGCCTTTTATAGTGAGACTACTATTAGATCCTTTTCTGATAGTCAAAACTGCAGTGAGAATTCTGCCAGTCTCCCATGCGCCACCTGTTAATTGCTTTTTGATAGGAATCAGACTTTCTACTACTCAGAGCACATTCCAAGAGGTTGTACAACAATTAACCAAAGGTCATAAAAAGGAAACTAATGATTTATTATAGGTGATAGGACAGAAGATAAAATATTCACTGAGTTTATTTATATAAAACTTCACTAATAACTTAGTTACAATTTTTAACGTAGTTATGGTTTGAACCTGTGGAGCTGTGACAGGTGATGGATGTTTAGCCAGATAATTACTCCTAATGGATACGCATGTATGCATTCTCTGTTGTAAACTTCTATTTCATGATTTGATTTTATGTATGAACTTGTGATGAACTTTTTAGCATGTGATCATATTTTTTGAAAGGTATATAAGTACTGAGGACAAGAGATGAGAAGAAGAATTTTTCCCTTGCCCTGTATAGGATCTTTCCTATTTCCCCCTTTTTCTTAGATAGCTTTAATAAGAACTATTTACAACTTAGCAGTAAACACTATAATCCCTTTTCAGCGTCCTATTTTATTCCTAAGACTTCTGACTAGCAGGCTGAAGGTTAGAGCTGTACAGTTCCTGCTCAGATAGAGCAAAAGCCACATTCCTTAATGCCCCTGCTGTTAGGCTACAGGTGTCAGTCACCTAAGCCAAGCAGCTTTGTACCCTCAGAAAGAGCAACAAAGTTTTTAGGACTTTGTAGAATTTATCATCAGCATTTCAGTACAGTTAGAGAGCTAGAACATCTGGAGATGCTCAGACTTTACAGGCACACCAGAGTCCCACCCTGTCCCCCACCTCCAAGTCTGGAGTCTCCCACCCTCAGAGAGGTTCGAAAAAGAACAAGAGAAACAGAGGTAAAGACAGAATGAGCCAGAGACTGAGAAGGAGCCAGAAGATTATAACAGAAAGGTAGAGTTGATTCCTGGCCAGCAGAAAAATTCAGTCAGAAGCCGAGAGAAACTAGATTGAATCCATCAGCTTGCACAGGAGTTTCAGCCAGAATATTTGCAGAGAACCAGCCAGCCATAGTTCAGAAAAAAACAAGAAAGGGTGAGCTTATTGAAAAGCAAGCTCAGAGATGACAATTACACCAAAACATAAAAGAGGCCTCAAAGATGGCAATTACATCAGAAACATTAAAGTTCCTTTTACACTGATACTTAAGAGGGAAGGAAAACTGATGCCCCAGTTCAAAGAATCAAGAGAAAATCAACCTTTCACTACATTATTTCTTCTGTTTTTGTCTTCCAACAGTTTAGGTTATGCTTGCGGAGTTTCTCCTTAATGAGGGTTACTTTGCTGATTATAAATTCTGACTTTTTCTTGAAATATCTTCATGGACACACTTAGAAATAAAGCATTATCAGCTATGTAGACATTGCATGATCCACTTGGCACATAAAATTAATTGCTACATCAAGAAATTTCAGAAATTAACAACTTTTGTGGTTGTTAGAGGTATAGTGAAAAGTAATGTCAAGCATATCTGCTATAGACAAGCAAGGAGTTACATAGGATCATAAAATATCCAACAGCTTGAAGAGAATACCTCAGTGGCTAAAAGCACTTACTTATTTTACATAGGTGCTAGGTTAGAGACTCAGAACTAAATGATTGGTCAGGGAATCTGTCACTGTCTTCTTCTAGCCTAGAGCATACTAGACATGCACATGATGCTCTTACAAACACACATGCAAACCACTCATCTGCATAAAGCAAAATAAGTAAATTATAAAAGGATTTCCTAAAAGACCACAGTTTTACTTCATCCATTTAAATGTAGTAAATAGGAAAGTAGAAAGCCAAAGATAGATTCTTTCAGCTGTATAGGAGCTGCAAATTAATGACATCACAGCTACATATGGAGTAAATAATAATTTATTAAAATCAGCTGGGCAGTGGTGGCACATGCCTTTAATCCCAGCATTTGGGAGGCAGAGGTAGGCAGATTTCTGAGTTCGAGGCCAGCCTGGTCTACAGAGTGAGTTCCAGGACAACCAGGGCTACACAAAGAAACCCTGTCTCGAAAAACCAAAAAAAAAAAAATTAAAATCTTAACATAGTGTCTTTTGAAAAAAATCTGATCTCTCTCAATCTCTCTGTCTCTGTTTCCTCTGTCTCTGTCTCTGTCTCTCTCTGTCTCTCTGTCTCTTTGTCTCTCCTCTCTCTCTCTCTCTCTCTCTCTCTCTCTCTCTCTCTCTCTTGTGTGTGTGTGTGTGTTTAAATGTGAGGAAAGGTAAACTGTTCCATGACATTTATGTGAAGGTCAGAGACCCTCTGGTGCTATGAGTTACCTTCCACCTTGTTTCAGACAAGATTTCTTACTGTTAATCACCACTTATGCCATGTTGGTTGGCCAATGAACTTCTGGGAGTTTTCTATCTAAGACTCCCATCTTACCATAGCAATATTGGGACTCAAAGTCAGAAAATCAAGCTTGTATGGAATGCTTTATTCACTAAATCATCTCCTAGAAGTAAATCTATTTATAATCTATCTATCTATCTATCTATCTATCTATCATCTATTTTGATCATCATAATCTATCCATATCTATTTTTCTATCTATAATTTATCACCTATCTATATTACCTATTTTTTCTAGCTATCTTTCATTTTCCTTGTCTTGCTAGAGACTCTAGCATGTAAATAGTGAATGAAAGCACTTTTTTCATCAAGAGTATGATAAAAATGAATTTATTTCAAAGATTTAAACAAGTCAGGAAATTCCTTTCTTGAGGTGCATTACAGGTAACAAGTAACATTTTTCAAGAGCTTTCCTCAGAGCACTCTTTACCTCCTGGTTCCTTAAGCTGTAGATCATAGGATTGAGCATTGGGATGACAATTGTGTAGAATACTGAAGGCCATTTTGTCTGTGTCAAGGGAATGGCTTGATTTTGGCTGCAGATACATAAAAATGAGTGTCCCATAGAAGATAGTCACAGCAGTCAGATGAGAAGCACATGTTGAGAAGGCTTTGCACCTTCCTTCAGTGGACTGGATTCTTAAGATAGCAGCACAATGTATAAGTAAGAAATCAGGACAGTGGTCAAAGAACTGATCATATTGAATCCAGCAAATATGAATATTAGAATCTCTTTGAGGCTGGTGTCTGAGCAGGCAAGAGCCATCAAAGGAACATCATCACAATAAAAGTGATTGATTATATTGGGGCCACAGTAAATCAATTTGAAAGTAACTACTGTGTGGAGCAAGGCAACAGCAAAGCTGTAAAAATAAGGGCCATTACAAGTCGTAGGCATACCTTCTGGGACATGATCACCATGTACAGAAGAGGATTACAAATGGCTACATAGCGGTCATAAGCCATTACTGCAAGAAGAAACATCTCTGAAATCAAAAAGTTCAGAAAAAAACCAAGTTGGGTTGCACAGGCATAGAAAGATATAGACCTTCTATTACTGAGGAGAGTCTCCAGGAACTTGGGGGCTACTGAAGAGGAATAACAAAGGTCTACAAAGGCTAGATTACTGAGGAAAAAGTACATGGGTGTGTGAAGTCTAGAATCTATCCTGATTAGTGAAATCATTCCTACATTTCCCACCAAAGTCAGACTGTAGACAACTAGAATGAGTAGAAAGAGAATGATTTCTACCTCTCTGTGGACTGCAAACCCCAAGAGGATGAATTCTGTCACACCGGTGGCATTCCTTTCAGCCATTTCATCAAGTCTTAACAGCTGCAAAGTAAAAATGAAATAAGATAATTCTAACACAAATTATTGGTGGGTTGTAATCAAAACGACTGTTATGTGTTATGGCTTATGAGTTGATGTCAATACAGTAGCCTAGCAAGTACATAAAAATTTAACTTTCCCAGTGGCTTCTAATTTTCTAAAGCAAGCAATTAAAGTCAAATATTAAAAACAGAAAGAAACCTATTTGGCTATGGTTTTGTTCAATGGTTGATTATTTGCCTAGCATACAGTATCAAAAACAGAAAGAATACTACCATGTGAGCACAATAACATTGCATAAACAGAAACTTTTCTAAAAGTTTTGTGTAGGTAGACTGAAAATTTATCATTTTAATTAACATTCCTTCTTTTTAACCTAAACTAAATACTATATTTTTATCAATGTATTATTCAAAACCTAGATACCAAGCATATATATTTACTACTATTTTGGTACATGCATACACATGCAGACACACTCACACACTCCTCTCTCTCTCTCTCTCTCTCTCTCTCTCTCTCTCATCACACACACACACACACACACACACATATGCAGATGTATGTATATGCATATATATACATATGTAAATCCATACATATGTGTATATATATGTAGCTATATCTATTATCTACATATCATCTATCATCTATAGCTATTTACTATCATCTATCTATTTATATATCTATCATCTATCTATCTATCTATCTACCTATCTAGATTCTGTCTGCCTGTCTGTCTGTCTATCTATCCATTGATCTATCCATCTATCTAAGCTACCTTAAATTTTCTCTCTCAACCATCTAATTTGTAATTAGTAGAACCAAAAGCCCATTTTGAAAGAATATTGTTAGGATGAAGCTTGTGAACTCACCTGGTATTTAAAAAAATGTATAATAATTCAGATGTCAAACGGAGGAGAAAATCAAACACAATGAATACTTATCCACTTTCCGATGTGGGAATGTAGAGACTGCACTACCATTTCCTCTGCCCTCTGTCACAAACTTTGTTTTAGATGCTGTGAAGGAAACAATCGGGCCTTTGCTGGCACAGGCTACTGTCCTTTAAAAGTTTGCCAAGATAAGACTTATTTTCCTTCCTGATGTATCCATAGTAAATGGAAAAATTATAAAACACATGGATAAAAGCTCTTCAAATTACATATGGTGTTTTGAATTTCACATCTTGAAAAGATTGTTCTCATTTTTGTGTATTGCCTATATCCACAAGTCTGAATTTGACTTATACTTTATTTTAATTCATTCAGTTTTCCTCCTACAATAAAAACAATTCTCATCAAACACATATTCTTTCTAGCACGAGAACTGATTATTTTATTCATCATTTTTTCTCTACCATTTTTAAGAACCAAGGAACAGTTGAGGAAATACTTACTTTGTCCATAGGATTATTGACATTATGTGTGTGGATATCAGCTTTGTATAATTTCAGCACAGTTGGACAAGTTCATAGACTTCTTAGTAGGAAAATTAATGGAAGACTTGAAGAAGACTTCTATTACACACAATCAGCAGCATGTCTCTTCTTACCCGATTACGGAAGAAATCTCAGCCTACATGTTGCAATTCTCTATAAGACTCTTTTTCTAAGTTAGTGAGTGAGGATAGTGTATATATGTTACTGGGATGTTTCTTATTCAGTATCAATTCCTAGTATTCTTTGCACAGTAGTCTCTAAGGTCACTGGCTCTCCTGGGTCTAACTGGCATTTGGAAACTCTAAGGAGAAAATGACTGGCCTCTGAAGGCAAAGGTATTATGAGATCATATTTGAATCAGAATCATCAAACTACCATAGAGTAGCAACATTTGCTCATATGTATGAATTATAATCCATGCAAACAGTACAAGACTAGGCTTAAATACGTTATAAACCATGGAAGAACACATTCCTTTGTAATGTAGTAACTTTGTGTTTTTTCTTTGTCTCTTATTTTGTTTCCAGCCTACTTGGAAAGTTTTCAAAATGAATCATTTCTTTTCTTAGCTCTTAATTTTGTGCTTTTCATGTACAAATTAAGAGATTTTTAAATAGACAACTTACCTTATCTTTTCAAACATAAAAGTGAAAATTATAAAGATTATCTTTATTTACATTATGCACAGCTATTTTAAAATAATTATCCTAAAGATATTGTTTGAGAACTTCATATAATAGCACTGTAGTTATATCATTTTCACCCATCTAATCCATTTTACACTCTTTCATGTAATATGCATCACAAATCCAGGCCTATTTAATTTTTTTATTATATATATATGCATATGTATATAAGTAAATATGTACATACATTTAAGAATTAACTTTTAGAAATTTACGTTCCTCATAAGCATAAGTGTAGTATGGTCAAGGTAAACTTAAAGTGATTGTCTAAACAATTTATCAACCAGGCAATTGAATAAATTATCTATTTTATTCATTCACAATAGGAATTTAGACAAGTTTAATAGAATAAACTAATTTAATAAAACCAATTATAATATATATTAGGAGGGTCTGGAATGAGGAAAGGGAAGTAAGAAAGTTGTAGTTATGTTACAATGCCATAAAAGCAACTAAAAGTCAGCTAGTTTCTATATAAGGTTAAAAATCTTATAATTTTATATATAATATTTCACTGTATCTTTGATTTTGCAAAAGAAAAAATCTTTTATGACATAAAATATGTGCATTTTTGCATGTTTATACTCATAAAACAAAGTAAACCATCTACTCCCCACCCTCTCCTGCCTCACTGCCCTTGTATTCTCCTGTTTTAGGACATCAAGCCTACACAGGACCAAGGGCCTCCCTCCCACTGATGCCAGATAAGGCTATTTTCTGCTACATATGTAGCTGGAGTCATGGGCCACTCCATGTTCACTCTTTGGTTGGTGGTTTAGTGTCTGGGAACTTACGCGCGGGGCTGGTCTGGTTGGTTGATATGTTGTTCTTGCTATGCGTTACAAACTCCTTCATCTCCTTCAGTCTTTCCCTAACTCCTCCAACGGGTCCCGGTGCTCAGTCCGATGATTGGATTCTTGACTGCAAGCATCATCCTCTGTACTGGTCAGGCTCTGGCAGAGTCTCTCATGAGATAGCTCTATCAGGCATCTGTCAGCAAGTGCTTCTTGGCATTAGCAATACTGTCTGAATTTGGTGTCTGTATATAGGATGGATCCCGAGATGAGCACTCTCTAGATGCATTTCCTTTAGTCTCTACTCAATTCTTTGTCACTGTATTTCCTTTAGACAGGAGAAATTCTGGGTTAAAATTTTTGAGATGGGTGGGTGGCCCCATCCCTCAACCAGGGACCATGCCTAACCTCTGGATATGGTCCCTACAGGTTCTCTCTCCACCTTGTTGGGTATTTTACCTAATGTCATATCTGTTGGGTCCTGGTATTAAATGCTAAATGCAACATGAGATTTTCTCGTAGTCTTTAGATTGAATAATACCCAATTCCCTAAAACAGAAAGAAAACATAATTTCTACACTCTATGATGCATGAAAAGACCCCAGGTACATATGTTAAATAAAATCTTGATGAATCCATTGATTTTAATTTTTTTTTTCAGGATTGCCACAGTGCTCCTGTTTTCTCAATTCTGTTGTCAGATGCTCTTCGCTGATCTCAGCAGTACATTTTGAAGAACCAAAGCCTAAAGTAGTTTTGTCATCCCATATTTGCTTTATAGCTAGGCATCTTGTTTTTATCACTAATTAAAATTATGATTCTTAAATTATTTTGTTTAGTATGTATTATATATTTTTATTTAAAAAAATTTAAATTCAACTGTATTTTGGTTAATATTCTTTCCCTTCCCCAAGTCCTTACAGATTTTCTCCCTGTCAATGTGTAATCATATAAAAGCACACAAAAAACTATGGAGTACATTATAAGTTGGTCAGCTACTCCTGAACATGGGGACTGTCCTGGAGTGTTGACATATTCAGTGTCACTCTATTGGAGAAAACTGGCCTTCCTATCCCAGCAGGTATAACTGTCACTTCAGTTGATAACCTTTATCCTAGTAGCTAGGTTTCCATTTATGCATGCATAAATAAATATAGATAAATATAGATATAAAGTAAATATAGATAAAACTCCATGATTTTAAGCTGTATGTTATGGTAAAGTAGTGTGATATAAATATAGAGTAAAACACATGTTCCAAAACTATATTATGAAGAAAATCTATGACTATATGAGAAGTTGTAGCATAGTAACCTGCTCTAAAACAGAAATTGTCATTATTTTATTGAAATTACATATAAGGAAAGATTAAAAGAATAAGTAAATACTATATAATGCTAGTCTAGTGTAGATAGTGTTAAATACTATAATCAACTACTATCTAATACTAGTATAAATAGATAATATTTAATTATTTATTTATAAATATTTATAAATAATTTATAAATAATTAAATACAGAATTAACACATCTTGCCACAAGACAAACTATTTTCTTATGTATTCTTGAAAAATACAGCGAAAATTATTCATATTTTATAGTGGATATATTTTATATATATTTTATATATATATATGTACATTACATATCAATGTACATTTGTATCTGTACACATACATTTAGAATAGATATTTAAAAAGAAAAGCCACCGTGGGAAAAACTGGGGGCAGCAAGAGGCCCCAGGCCCATGCAGCAGCCAGGCAGCCTGTCTCACATACTGGAGGAAGGTCCCAGGTTCCAATGGCTGGAGGCTTCAGTGGCGGCAGGCCCCGCAGGCCTCGCAGGCCCGAAGTCCTTGGTTCCAAAAGGCTTTATTGTTATGGCAGATGGTGGATGGATCTGGATGTACCCCCCCAAACTCAGGGCAGACCTGGGTTAAGTAGGGAGGGAGAAAAGGGGAGGTTCTGGGGGCAATGCTTAATTGGCTCCACCCTCTGACCTTCATTAGTATGTAAATCTCTAGGGCCTGAGGCCTGTAGTTACACTCTCTACCTGTGCACTTTGGGAGGGGCTGTAATGGCCTTCGTGACTGAACAATGTAGGTCCATGGAGATTAGACTGCTTTTCAGGACCCTGAGTTCTGGGGGCGTGGCCGAACTCCTGCTGTTTCTCCCTTGGAGTCTCAGGGTTCCAGGCCCATGCCCAGCCAAGAACCAGGATACCCTTACCCAGTCCCACAAGCCACTAGTCATTTGACTTTAATTGCATTATATTTGTAATTTAGTATGGAGGTAGAATTGACTTCTTTGAATTTTATTTATGAAATTAAAATCTCTTATATTGAATTTTATGAAGCACTTATATTTTATAGTAATTTTATGAATCTTTTCTTTTTATGTCAGTATATGTATGTGTGATGAGTATGAGAGTATGTACATATTTCATATATGTGCACTTTATATGTGAGTGAATGAGCATGTGTGTGCATTTGTGTATAGAACCCAAAAGTTAATATTCAGTGTCTTTGTTGATTATTCTCCACATTATTTACTAAAGCAGCGTCTCTCCAAACCCACACATTTAGCTAGTCTTGCTAGCCAGCATGCTCTAGGTGCCAGTTGTTTCTGTCTGATCAGTTCTGAGTTTAGTGCCACCTTGCCCACTGAGCTTTACATGAGTGTTAGGGATTTGAACTTAGATCCTCATGCTAAGCAGCAATCTCTTCACCTACTTAGTCTTTCCCTAGGACCTGCTCTTTCCTTTCTGTGTTATAGTCAGTAGGATTTTATGACTGACTGTGATGAATGATTAAACCATTAAATATAGGTGCATTTATTTGTACATGAATATTTGTAACTGACCTCACTAATATTTCATTACTTAAATGTTTTCATAGGCTCTTCTTGTACAATCTTTAGAAATAATAGGAATCTCTCTTCTTGCTAGTACTTTAGAATTTCATCTCTTTACTTTCACTTTTTGCTAGCTTTCTTTATCTTCTATGTCTTCCCATTATCCATCACCCTACCACAGATCTTTACACAAGATATTATGGTGGAAGTAATGTTGACAAAAGAAATTTCAATTTCTCTATTTCACTTATATGATAATCAAAAGTGATTAGAAATATGTAAGCTTTATTATGTTGTTTTTTTCTATTTTTTCCTAATTCTGAATTTATTTTATTTTTAATAAATTCTCAAATCAAATTTAAAGAAAGTCTTTCCTTTTTTATTTTAAAATTTATTTTTTATTTCTATGTATGTGTTTATGTTTGCGTATGCATACACGTGCAGAGAGCTACAAAGGCCAGAAGTGGGTGTCACATCTCCTGGAGCTTATTTACACTGACCTTCCACCCAGTTCTAGATGCTATAACCAAAGTCAGTTCTTCTGGAAGAATAGCAAATGCTCAGCCATTCTTGGTATTCTTTCTTCCTTCTTTCCTTTTTTCCTTCATTCCTTTGTTCCTTCCTCCCTCCCTCTCTCTCTCTTTCTCCCTTCCTTCCTTCCTTCCTTCCTTCCTTCCTTCCTTCCTTCCTTCCTTCCTTCCTTCCTTCCTTCCTTCCTTCCTTCCTATCTTCCTTTTATCTTTATTTTCCTTGTATTCACTCAAACTATAACCCTAAGCTTTGAAAAAGTCATTAGAATAATCTTTATAACTTAAAATTATAATGCAAATAGACATTATCTTGACAAAAAGTTTAAGATGTTTACTAATTCTATCACATTATATCTGTAATGTCTATTTTCTCTGTGGTCTCACCTTTTCTGTTAATAACTTCTAAAGACATGGAATCGCAATTTCTAATTTGAACTTCTGCTACAGTAGACACTGCAAGGTAGGACTCTTTTTGAGGCCTATTTATGAATTGTATCAATGAACACAAACAATTACTGACTTAGGTTTCAATACTGACAAGCTGTGACTTCTTTTTCAGTTCTGTGCTTGCAAATTTGCATACTATAGCAATAAAATTAAAAACTAATATAGTATTTTTCTCAAATAATATGAATTTACTCAGTGTTGAACATATTGACATTTTTTATTCACTTTCACTTACATTATAACCCAAATTCTATTGAACATAGACTTTCTTCACTTAATTTGTACAATGACCACTTTCAGGGTTCCTTGTGAAATTCAAGGGACTAATGCCTGTGTGCAGATATCATCTGTGATGCTTCCTCTTGTAAACAAGCATGCATGAAATTATTTCTTAATATTTTATACCAAAATTTTCATGCTTCCCATTAAGCAAATTTATGTGAGGAGTTTTCAACCAGGAAGAATTACACCAATTACATTAGTGTTTGAGGCTAGTTGTGTCTGTAGGAAATGACCATAGTCATAAGCATCTTATTTGAACATAGTTCAAAATGAATAGTATACATAAGCAGAAAACAATAATCTATTTCATCATTGCATCTTACAGACTGTCATACTTGTTTAAGCTGCACATACAGAATATAACACCATTCAGTGTTCAGATGTGCATGTGCATATTTGAGTCTTATGCTTGACTGCTTCACTCCTGCATTACTCTATTGAGTAAAGGAGGATCTGTCTCCTAGTTTCCTTTATTGTATTTTGTCCAGCAGAAATGTCAAACATTTTAGTTAGGTTAGTAGTTGCAGTTTTCCAATGAATTTGAAAAGTTTTAGTGAGCGAGTGTATTCTCTAATTATGTGGTCCATTTTAATATCTCAACACAAAGTTTAGAGATTCCTAAGTCCCTGCTGCTGACTATACTGTAAAATATGAAAACAGTTTAGTGATTCTCATTCTTGGTAAACCTCAAAACTACAGAGGATCTAAGATATTAAGCAAAGTGCCATTTTCTTAAGTGCAGTTTTTCATTTCTCAATTCTAATTAAAAATTACTGATCATTTGGGGAACGAAACTGAAGCCAGAGTTTCTACAGTATTGATGATGAAATCGTCTCTCTGGGTCTTATTATAAAACTACTCATAGCAAAGAGAATTCCCTATGCTGTAACTTTAGTTTATTTGCTAATCAGTTTCCAGGGGCCTTATTAAAGTGAAGGTTTCTTTAGCTTTTTCATGGGGACATATTAACTGAAAATAGTTTCAACAAATATAAAGTTTCAACTTTTTCATTAAGATTAATGAATTAAATTTGAATATACTGAAATAATTGTGACTCCCCATGGATAGTTCTTTCTTTTATATTGAAGCCCATTCCTCTGGGAAACAGAACAGTTTAGTGGGAAAATTTTAAGCTTACTTTCTCTTAGTCTGTGCCCAGAGTCTTTTGCAATTTACCTGAGCACTCTTGGGAAGACCATAAAGTTCAAGCATCAATTACAAAATAAAAATACTATTTACAGCACAGGACTATTTAATGTCAATATTGATAATAAAATGTTATGATATGTCCTAAGCAAGTTCTTTAAAAATGTCTATATACTATGTCATTGATTCTCACAAGTACTATATAATTTTGACTAAATTTTTCAATATTTCAGATAAGAAAAAGAAGACCCAAATTTTATATATATATTTGCCTACATACAGGATTGATGCTTTTAGTCACTATATTACATATAAATATAGAAGAAATTATATATGTATATTTATTCAGTTATAATTAATCACACAATATATCATCTCTTTAGTAACAATAACAAACATACACACATTATTTATACTAATAAAATAATGAATATTGTATTGTTTAAATAGGTTGATGGAATTATAGAAGTATAAATAAAATATAGGATAAGATTATTTTCTTGAGAATATTTTACTTGGTATATCAAGCTTCTTTATAAACTCATCTGTGTTCTTAAAACTCTGTGTTAGAAAAAAACCCTGAGCTTATCGAGAACCTCTGAACACACCTTCCTTCTCACTCTCAGTATGCAACCAACTTCCTAGTCCCTCACATCAGGTGATGTCTGATCAGCATGGCCTGTTTTTATTTACAGTTCAGTCTATTTGTTTAGCCAGAATCCACTTTATTTCTTCTGTTTTCTTACAGTCATTTTAAATTCATTAATATTCTCTCTATCCTTAAGATTGGAGCCCCACTTTTCCACACTCTTTTCAGAGTACAGTTTGACATTTACCCACATTGGAAAAAGTTACGGCATCTCCCATGTACCAATGTGGTGGCTTGATGTAACTTTTTTCTATTGTATAATTATTAAGATCAAATATCTTAGCCAAAGCAACTTTAATTTTCAACTATGATTTCCATTTTCTTACCTACCAATATAGTGAAACAGGTCAATCTCTCAATTCTTTCTTTTTTAAAAGATAGATTTATTTTATTTATATATATATATGAATGTTTTGTCTGAATGTATTTATATGCACCATGTGTGTGTCTGGTGCATACTGAGGCCAGTATAGGACATTAGATCACCTAGAACTGAATGATTTGAGCTGTCATATGGGTGCTAAGAATTAAATTTGTGTCCTCTGCAAGAGCAAAAAGTGATCTTAATAACCAATTCATCTCCTCAGCTTCTTTTCTCATTTATTTTAGGTTCATACATACAGACCAGAATTTTTCTTTATTCAATCTGTCATTTTATTAATTCTATGTTAATGTTTCCATTTAGTCTTTCAATCTTGACATAGCATTACACTGTTAGGCCTCCTACTTAAAAATTTAAAGGATATTTGGAAAAATAATTTTGATAATATCATTCTTACAAAGCTTTTCCATTGTTTTTCTCCAGTACAAGAGTTGGATAAAATGTGTATGACTTATATGGCTATATGAATCATGGCCTATTCATCTCTGCTATTTCTCCTCTTTTGCCATTCATTGGTTGCAACTGTACTTGTACCTTTTTCTCAACTATAAAAATTCTTTTTATTTTCCTTTTGGCCACATAATTGTATTTCTTTTATATTTTAATTTACATTTAGGGTTTTGTTTTGTTTTGAGAATTTCTCCCATGCTATTATATTTATACCATTTTCATCTCTCTAGTTCCCTATTTTCACATCTCCTGTATTCAAATTTATGACCTCTTTTTATTTAAATACTCTCGTTGTGCACACACAAGACACACACACCAATGTTATTTAACTAATCAATGGATACAAAGGTGTGCTACCTATACATAGTGAGATTCTATTTAATGCCACAGGAAAATTGAAATATATTAAACTGGGTATATCAAGCATAGAAAGACAAAAGCTCCTATGTTTTTTCTTATTTGGAAATCCTGTTCTGAGTCTATCCGTTTGAGTATATAATCTAAAATGGTTTTCTATGTCTATGATATTAATATTAAGATTCAAGATATTAAGTTAACACTTAGGGGAAACAGTCACCTTATTGAATCATTTTTTCTTTACTTGATTCCTAATAGGAGAAAAAAATAGTATGGCATGGGACACAGTTTAGTGTAATACACTTGCAAATATGTGATAGGACATGTGTTCAAACATCAGCCCTATGAAGAAAAGTTGATCAATATTTTCCCAATAACTATGATGTTTCTGTTATACATTTGTATTTTGTTATAATTGAACTAGATGCTGCACTGTGAGGCGATAAGCTGCATGAGAGTAGACTTTCAGAAAGCATCTCCATTTATACCTTCAGTACCTTGCATGTGGCTGCAGCTCAGTGTTCCTCATCTAGTAGAAAATGATTAAACCAGGTTTAAATCTATTCAAAATACAAGTGTGTAAATGATATAGTTATCATTAACATTAAGATTCTCAATCAGACCATTCTTTGATGCCTTTATTTGAATATTTTGATGTATGTCTCATGCCAATAAAAATATTACATGCCAGATCTCACAGTAATGTAAATTTTTTGTTGTCTTTAAAATTATCTGAAGTACAAATAACTTAAAATTTTATGAATTTTCAATTTATGGATCCCTTGACATTTCTGAATTTTGTTGTTAAATGCATTTTATCATTGTGCAAGTTTTTATCCTCTATGGTCTGTCTTTTTTGTCCTTTTACTTTTTTCCTCCTTCCTTTATATTCTCTCTCTCTCTCTCTTGTTTTTTCAGGATAAAGTTTCTCTCTGAAGCCTTGGAACTTACTCTGTAGACCAGGCTGGGTTCCAACTAAAGTAAAGGGCATGTACCATCATTGCCTGTTCTGTCTGTGCAATTACTAAAAGAGATGCAAAAACAATAGAAACTTTAAAGGATATAAACTTTCAAAACTTTAGTGTTTTAAGTTTTGCTCAGGTCACTATAAAGTAGATTTTTAAAAATCAGTTATTTCAGACTTTTAAAAAGTTATATATTGAAAACAAAGCTGCACATTTACAACATATGTGCAGGGAGGCCTAGGTCCAGCCCATGGAGGTAGATCTGTGTAGACTAGGTATGCTCCACGATTGGTGATTCAGTCTCTGAGAGCTCCAAGGGTTCAGGTTGGTTTACTCTGTTGATCTTCCTGTGCAGTTCCTATCTCCTTAGGGCCCACAATCCTTCTGCCTATTCTTCTATAAGAGTCCTCAAGCTCCATCCACTGTTTGGCTCTGGATGTCTGTATCTGTCTGAGTCAGCTGCTGGTTAGAGCCTCTCAGAGGACAGCTTGCCCCTGTCTGTTCTCAGGCTGGAGGTTTAGATCCTGGGAGCTCTGGTTGAATCTTTTGATGGTATGGTCTTCTAGCTGGGTGCTTCATCTGGCCTCAATGTGAGAGGAAGCACCTAGCCTCTCAGAGACTTAAAGTGGCAGGGTGGGGGATACAGGAGGAGGGGGTACTCAGAAAAGAAGAGATGGGGAAGGATTGTGGGAGGGGGTGACTGGGATGGGTTATAAAGCAAAAAAATAAAATTAAAAAAAAAGTTATATATTTAGAGTAATTGACAAAATAATGTTATTATAGAAATTGCCCAATTTCAAGTTCTTATTCTGTTGTCAAAAAGGTTTCATGTGTTCTCAAGTTCACTTACCCTATCCATTACATGTTTTCCAAAGAAAATCTCATTGTTTAGAAAATGTCTATAGGTATGTGAGTTTGTTTCTGGGTCTTTTATTCTATTCCATTGATTGACTTGTCTGTTCTGTATCAATACCATATTTTTTTTAAATCATTTTGCTCTGTAGTATAGCTTGCGTGATTCCCTCAGCTCTTTCATTTTGAGAATTATTTTTGCTTTCCTGGATTTTTTTTTAGTGTTGTTATTTTATATGAAGTTTAGAATTGCACTTTCCATGTTTACAAAGAATTGACTGGGAATTTTGATGGGGATTGCAGTGAATCTGTAGATTGCTTTTGGTAAGTTGTGCATTTCTAATATGTCAATCCTACCTACCCATGAGCACAGGAGAACTCTCTATCAGCACCTGATTGAGACAGCTGCAGATACTCACATCCAACTACTTAGCTCAGGGACCTCTATGGAAGAGTCTGAAGGACTGAAGGAGCTGAAGCAGATTGCAACCACACAAGAAGAACAACAGTATTAACTAACAAGACCCTTCAGAGCTCCTAGAGACTAAGCCACCAACCAAAGACCATACATGGGCTAGTCTGTGGCCCCTGGTACATATGTAGTAGAGGACTGATTGTCTCACCACAGTGGGAAGATTTGCTTGATCCTATGAAGCTTGATGCCCCAGAAAAGGGGGATACTAGAGGAGTGAGGTGGGAGGGATGTGTGAGTTGGGGATCACCCTCTTAGAGGTGAAAGGAAAAAGAAAATGTCACACATGGTAGCTCCTACATAGTCATTTAGAGATATGGTCTCAAGATTGGACCTGGATATTTATGGGATAGAGCCTTATTTCAAGTCTTTAAGTCACCTGAGAATATTGTAGGACCCTAGAAATCCTTACTCTTTTTTCATTCTGAAGCAGTTGCTCAACCATGTTTTCCTGCAATTTTTAGGAGGTCAAGATCAGTCAGGCTACTAGAGCCTCCTAGACCATGAACAAAAATTAACATTTCTCTTTTAAGTTGTCACTATTTCAGATATTTCATTATAATACCATGAGGATGATTTGCCCCTAAACATAAATTTTGTGCCTACTTTTTTTCTCTTGCACATCTAAACCTGTTTTGTATCAAGTTTACATGTTTGCTCATGTGAAAAAAACATGAAGATTAAATTCCTAAACTGTAATTATCGAAACACTGTTCAAAGTATCTATCATTTCTTGAGAAATTCTATCAAGTTTTAAAAATTTTAAGAATATTTTTGTTTTATTCTTTTATGTGTCTGGGAGCTTTCCCTGCATGTATATATTTCAACGTACACATAGTACTTGTGAGGGCCAGAAGATGGCTTCAGATTCTATGGAATTGAAGTTACAGATGACTGTGGGCCACTGTGTGTGTACTTGAACTCAAACCCTGATCTTCTGGAAGAATAGCTAATCTTTTTAATGACAGCTAACTGTCAAGCCCCCAATCCTATCAAGTTTTAAAAATATTAAAATGTCACTTTTCTCAAAGTTTATCAGAGTATATGATTATCAAAAAATGACAAGAATTTTTGTGCACTTGGATAATTATCAGATTTCTGAGAGTATCAATGCATACACTAGTTTTCAGACAAAGCATGTTGAGCAAGTAGATTCTTAAATACATCCTTGTCAACAATACAGTGGGTAAGAGGAAGCAGAGATGAGAACATGATGAGAATTACCTTGTAGCTAAAATACAGCTGAACAGAGTTCTGTGAGGGGAGACAACTGCTAGAAACATCTGCCAAAGAAGAGTGAGAAAGTAGATAAAGTATGTTCCTTACTTGGTGTCATCTGCTCTCATAAAATTTCTTAGTGGCCACACTCAATGTAACTCAGCTAGCACATATCCCTGGCAGATATAGTCTATGGAAGTCAGGAGTTCTACAATTAGAAATCAGGAAAGAAGATTAAGTTGTGATTATGTTTTTTGTCTTAAAGATCAATATTTACTCATCTGTTGATATGTGACCTCAAGAAGGTTCTTGGAACATCTATGTTTCAGGTTTGTCCTTTGAGAATAGTAAGAAATGTGGATCAGGACCTCCACATAAAACCAGATACACTGAACTAATAGAAGAGTAAGTGGGGAAGACCTTGAATATTTGGGCACAGAGGGAAAGTTCCTGAACAGAACACCAATGGTTTATGCTCTGAGATCAAAAATGACAAATGGGACCCCATAAAATTGCAAAGTTTCTGTAAGGCAAGGGACACTGTCAATAGGACAAAACATCAACCAACAGATTGGGAAAAGATCTTTACCAATCCTACATCCTATAGAGGGATAATATCCAAAATATACAAAGAACCAAGAAGTTAGGCTCCAGAGAACCAAATAACCCTATTAAAAATGGTGAACAGACCTAAAAAGAGAATTATAAACTGAAGAAACTCAAATGTCCAAGAAGTACCTAATTGTACAAAATCCTTAGTCATCAGGGAAATGAAAATGAAAACAACCCTGAGATTTCACCTCACACTAGCCAGAATGGCTAATATAAAAAATTCAGGTGACAGCAGATGCTGGAGAGGATATGGAGAAAGAGGAACACAGCTCCATTGCTGGTGGGATTGCAAGCTGGTACAACCACTCTGGAAATCAGTCTGGCAGTTCCTCAGAAAATTGGACATAGTATTGCCTGAAGACCCAACTATACCACTTCTAGGCATATACCCAGAAGCTGCTCCAACATGTAATAAGGACACATTCTCCACTATGTTATAACAGCCATATTTATAATAGCCAGAAGCTGGAAACAACCCAGATGTCTCTCAACAGAGGAATGGATACAGAAAATGTGGTACATTTACACAATATAGTACTACTAAGCTATTAAAAACAATGACTTTGTGAAACTTCCAGGAAAATGGATGGATCTTGAAAATATCATGCTGAGTGAAGTAACTCAGTTCCTATAGAACACACATGGTATGTACTCACTGATAAGTGGATATTAGGCAAAGAGCATGGAATACCCATGATACAAACTCATGAACCACATGAAGCTCAAGAGGAAGGAAGACAAAAGAGTGGATGCTTCAGTACTACTTAGAATGGGGAACAAAATAATCTAGAGAAGTAGAGGGTGGGAGGGACTTGGGAGAAAGTGAGGAGGAGGAGGAAGGGAAAAAGAGGAGTAGAATCAGGTATGGAAGGTGATGGAGATGTACAGAGGGTCAGGAAATTGAACAGAGGTATATAGCAATGGTGGATGTGGAACAGGGGTTAACAACCAGATAGTCCAAGATGCCAAGAAAGCAAGAGCCTCCCAGGATCCCACAGGGATGACATTAGCTGAAATACCCCATAAAGGGGAGGGAGAACCTGTTGAGACCATATTCAGATGTTTGTCATGGCCTCCAGGTTTAGTGATGGAACCACTCACCCATCTCCAAAATTTAAACTCAGAATTGCTCCTGTCTAAAAGAAATACAAAGACAGCGAGTGGAGCATAGACTGAATGAAAGGCCATTCAGAGACTGTCCCATCTAGGTATCCATCCCACATGCAGACACCAAACCCAGACACTATTGTAGATGCCAAGAAGTGGTTTCTGACAGGTGTCTGATATAGCTATCTGCTGGGGGCTCTGCAGGATCCTGACCAATACAGATTTGGATGCTTGCAGCCAACCATCGGATTGAGCACAGGGACCCCAATGGAGGAGTTAGTGGGAGGACTGATGGAGTAGTATTTATAATTCATACAATATATTCCAACACAACCAATCAACATCCCCTCTTGATCCCTTAATAGAAAAAGAGCAGATATCTAAGAAAAAATTAAAACTAAGTTATAATAAAAACAAAAGTGAACAGGATAAAACAAAGAAACAGACAAACAACGATTCAAAGAGAAGACACAAGAAACAATATAGTCACAGAGACACATATTGACACAGAGAAATCCTCTAAAATCACAAAATCATAAATCATAATACATAAGAAATATCTTCCATGGGGGCTATTAGAGACTGATCCAGCAACCAAAGATCATCTTGGGCTGGATCTAGGCCCTCTTATACATATGTAACAGATATGAAACTTTGTCTTCATGTGGTTACCCTTACAATTGGAGCACAGGCTATCTCTGATTCTGTTGCCTGCTTTTGGACCATTATTTTTTCATAGCTGGACTGCCTTGTATGGTCTCAGTGGAAGAGGATGCAGTTAGTTCTGCTGTGACTTGATGAGCTGAGGAATGTAGGGTTGCTATCAGGGGTCAGGGGCTTCCCCTTCTCAGAGGAGAAGGGCAGGGGAAGTCTGGGGAGGATCTGTATGAAGTGGTACTGGGAGGAAAGGAGGGAGTGAGGCTGCAATTGACATGTAAAGTGCACAATAATCATAATCATAATCATAATCATAATCATAATCATAATCACTCCCAAAGTTACATTGAGTTTACATTGTTTTATCTATCTCCTTCTGGGTATGGGGCTTAGTCTTAAGAGTCATTTGTCTATTGAATGAAAATCTATTATAAAAAATTAATTTTTCATTTGCAAGTGGTTATCAATTGGAGATAGCTTCTGGGCTAAGGATGGAGGACTATTTTGCCTTTAGTGCTGGGACCATACCAGGCCCAGAGCTATGCAGATCATATACATCTTTCCACAGTGAATTCATATATACACTGGTCCAGTTATGTTTAGAGTACCTTGCTACCATGGTGTTTTCCATGTCTCTGGCTCTAACATTCTTTTTCCTTACACTTTCACAAAGTTTCCTGAGCTGTGAGAAGAGATTTGATGGATAAATCAAATTGAGGATTGAGTGTTCTAAGGTCTTTCACTCTCTACATATTGTAGAGCTATAGGTCTCTGTATTTATTCTCATCTACATCAGAAGGAAGCTTCTCAATGATGGTGTTATGAGTCATTTTGCTATGTTCCTTGACTAGAATGTTAGTGTTTGTTTTTCTCCTAGGTCCCTGGACTATCTAATCTCAGGTCCTTAAACACCCAAGTAGTGACAGGGATAGGTTGAATAAAAATTCAACAAGATAATGTCTCAATTCTGAAGACCTATGCCCCAAATGCAAGGGTACCCACATTCCCAAAGCTTAAATCACAGACTGAACTCCACACAGTAATAGTAGAAGACTTCAACTCTCTATTCTCACCAATGGACAGTTCATCAAAACAGAAACTAAATAGATAAATAATGAAACTAAAAGATGTTATGAATCAAATGGGCCTACCAGACATCTACAGAACATTTCACCCAAACACAAGAGATATATCTTTTTTTTAGCTCATCACAGAACCTTCTGCAATAATGATCATACGCATGGTCACAAACCAATTCTCAACAGACTAGGAAAATTGAAATAACCTACTTTATCTTATTAGACAACCATGAATTAGAACTGGAATTCAAAAACAACAGAAACAACATGAAATCTACAAACTAATAGAAATTGAACGGTCTTTTTGGTGGGGGCAGACACATAGCAGGTCTGCTCCTGTGGAGACACCCTATCCTGAGCCATGCTAGAGGAGCTACTGCACTCAGAGCAGCAGACACTGTATCCTGAGCCATTCTAGAGGAGTCACTCCATTCAGACCAGTGAACACATAGCTGGTCTGCTCTTGTGAAGATACCATACCCTGAACTATCCTAGAGTAACCATGGCACTCAGAGCAGCAGGATTTCCGGATCCCAGAGGCAGCCTGAGTCCTAGGAGTTCTTCCACCCAGGAGCAGTTTAGGATCACAGGATCACAGAGACATCTGGACTCTGAAGAGTTCTGACACAAGCAAGATAACTAGAAAGACAGACTCCAGTCAGAGACAGTGAGTGCAGGTAACACTAGAGTTAACCAGATGGTGAAAAGCAAACTCAAGAACATAAGCAACAGAAACCAAAGTTACTTGGCATCATCAGAACCCAGTTCTCCCACCATAGCAAACCCTGGACACCCCATTACACTGGAAAAGCAGGATTCAGATTTAAAATCACTTCTCATGAGGCTAATAAGGGAATCAAAGATATTTGGAAATTCAATGATAATGAAGGCACAATATACCTAAACAAATAGGACAAAATAAAAGCAGTGCTAAGAGGAATGTTCATAATGCTAAATGGCTTCATAAAGAAATAAGAGAAATATCATACTAGCAACTTAATAGCAAACATGAAAGGTCTAGAACACAAAGAAGCAAACACACTCAAGAAGAGTAGAGGGCACTAAATAATCAAACTGAGTTCTGAAATCAGTCTATTAGAAACAAAGAGAACAATATAAAGAAACACTAAACCTAGAGTTGGTTTATTGAGAAAATCAAAAAGATTGACACTTAACCAAATTAACAAAGAGGCAAATAGACAATATCCAAATTAACAAAATTAGAAATGAAAATGGAGACATACTAACAGAAACTGAGGAAATAAAAAAAAAAATCATTAGGTCTTACCTCAAAAAATTGTATTCCACAAAACTGGAAAATCTAAATGAAATGGATGAATTTCTAGACATATACAACATACCAAACTTAAATCAAGCTCAGGTAAACTATCTTGGCATTCCCGTAAATCCTAAAGAAATAGAAACAGTCATTCAGTCTCCTTCCCTCGCCCCCACAAAAAAAAAAAAAAATCCTAGGGTCAGATGATTTTAGTGGAGAATTCTCCCAGACTTTCAATGAAGAGCTAATACCAATACTTCCCAAATTAATCCACAAAATAGAAGCATAAGGAACATTGACAAACTCATTCTATAAGGCCACAGTCAGCCTGAACCTAAACAACACAACAACTTAATAAAGAAAGAATTTGACTAATTTATATCATGAACACAGATACAAAAATAGTTAATAGAGTACTCCCATCCAAATCCAAGAACATATAAAAAACTTCATTCACCATGATCAGGAAGGCTTCATTCCATGGATGCAGGAATGTTTAAATATACAAAATCCAACAACAACAAGAACAACAACAAAGATCTAACAACATAACCAACCATATAAACAAATGGAATGAAAAACATCACATAATCACAGATGCTTAAAAATCTCTGACAAAATACAAAAATCTTTCATGTTAAAATTCTTGGAGAGATCAGGGATACATGACCCATAACCTAAATATAATGAAAACAATACACAGCAAGCAAATAGCCAACATAAAGTTAAATGGAGAGAACATTAAAGCAATTCCACCAAAATAATTCTAACCAATCAAGCAGAAAACCTATATGTCAAGAACTTCAAGTGTCTGAATAAAGAAATTGAAGAAGACATCCAAAGATGCAAAGATGACATATGGTCATTGATTAGTAGGATTAAAATAGTGAAAATGATGATCATACCAAAAATAATTTACAGATTCAATACAATTCCCATCAAAATCCAACACAACTTTTTACAGACCTTGGAAGAACAATTCTCAACTTCATATGAAAAACCCAAAAACCCAGGAGAGATAAATCAATCCTGAACACTAAAAGAACTTCTGAAGTTATCACCATCTCTGACCTCTAGTGATACTATAGAGCAATAGGAATAAAAACTGCATCATATTGGTATAGAAACAGACAGGTTGATTAATAGACTATAATATTAAAAAAAAAAAAAGAAATAAACTCATACATATACGGACACTTGAGTTTTGACATGTAAGACAAAATCATACGCTGAAAAAAAAAGGAAGCATCTTCAACAAATGGTAATGGTCTAACTGGATATGTGTGCGTAGAAGAATGCAAATATAACCATATTTATCACCCTGCACATAATTCAAGTCCAAGTGGATAAAAGACCTCAATGTAAAACTGGATACACTAAATCCAATACAAGAAAATTTTAGAAAATATCCTTAAATGAATTGCTACAGAAGACAATTTTCTGAACAGAACACGAATGGCTCAAGCTCCAAGATCAACAGCTGATAAAAGGGCCCTTCTAAACTTAAAAGATTCTGTAGGCAGACGAAACTCAATAGGTCTAAATGGTAGCCTATAGATTGGAAAAAGATCTTCACTAAATCTATATCCAACAAAGGGCTAATATCCAAATATATATAAAAAATTTTTCAAGAAGATAGACACCAACATACCAAATAACTCAACTAAAAATGGTGTACAGAGATAAACAAATAATTCTCAACAGAAGAATGTCTAGCTGTCTCTGTGATCCTGAGATTCTAGGTGTAAGTGCTCCTGGGAGTCAGGTTGCTTCTGGGATCCTGAAATCTTGGTGTGACCAAGTTCCTGAGATCCTGTGATCCTACCATCCTATGTTCCTGGGTGTGTTAAAGCTCCTGGGAGTCCTACCTCATCTGGGTGTTCTGGGATTGGGTGCAGAGCTGGCGTCCTAGGTCTGCTAGGAGCCACTGTCTGTGAGGGAGTTCCTGGGTCCATATGCATCTCACTTATTCCCTGTTTGTGGTGGGGTGTCGTGGCCTACTCTCTTACAATCCTGGGATTGTTAGAGCTCCTAGGAGTCCAGAATCCTCTGGGTGTTCTGGATCAGTGTATCTGGCATAATTCTAACACCTCTCTGGATGATTTAACTTTGCCTGGTAAGCTTATGAATTTAAGGAATGCTGCTCTGCTAAATGCTGATGTGGTAGATACTGCTGATAAAATTACCCATGGCCAGAGGTCAGTATTTCTATTTTGGTCAAGCTTCAAGAATGGCATATATAGCTTGATCATGCTAGCCCTTTTTTTTTCCCTGGGAATACTTTTATTCCTGCCCATCTTGTTAAAGTTTGTCTTTAACAACATCAACATGTTGGCAGCCAAAGTACATGGCTTGAAACAGAAAATGGACCCCCAACAGAGTTATAAATTTAACAGGCTGACAAGTCATGGATGGGTAAGATTCTGCACAGAGCCTTACCAATCTAAGACAGAAGTGCATTGCTTTGGATAACACATATTCCACAATGGGTAAGGAAGGATTCTTGTCAGAACAACCTAAGACAGGATCAGTCTTGTTCATGAAATAAAAAAGGGGAGATGCAGAGAGACTTTTGGGGCTACTTAGCAAGAATCTGACATTGGCCAAGGACAAGAAAATGGACTTCAGGCAGGGATATGACATTAGGCTAGATCAAAGAAGTAATTTCAGGCAGGTATCTAAATATTAGGCTAGAACAAAGAAGTAGGCTTCAGACATGAAAATGACTTTGGGCTAGGTCAGGGAAGTGGGCTCAAGATATTTTGGTCATCCTGATAAGCCCTTAGAAACAGTGATCATAGGAGTGATCATGGAACTTTGTTTATTGCCTTGCTTGTCCATTGACTATTTGTGTTTATTATCTTTCTTGTTCCTTGACTATTTGCATCTATTATATTGCTAGTTCCTCAACCTAGAACTGACCTTAAAACTTGCATGTAATTAAAATGATATAAAAGCAAAAAGAGCAGGGGGATGTGAGGGAGTTTCTGGCAGGTGGGAATGGGGAAAGGAGATGACATCTAAATTGTAAATAAATAAAATATCTAAAAAGAATGTCTAGTGGTTAGGAAGCACTTAAAGAAATGTTCAGCTCTTTAGTCAGCAGGAAAATGCAAACCAACATGATGCTGAGACCATCTTACACTCATCAGAATGGTAAAGTTAGAATCTCATGGGGCAGCACACATGGAGGCGAGGATGTGGAGCAAAGGGAATGCTCTTCCATTGCTGTTGGAAGTTAAAACTTCTAAGACTACTCTGAAAATCAATTTGGTGGTTTCTCAGAAAACTGAGAATAGTTCTATTTCAAATCCGGCTATTTCACTCCTGAGCATATACTCAAAGATGGTCCACAATATGACAAGCACCCTTGCTTACCTATTTTCATAGCAGCTTTATTCCTAATGGCCAGAAACTGGAAACAATCTATATTTCCCTCAATTGAAGAATGAATAAAGAAAATGGTACATTTACAAAATAGAATTTTACTCATTTATTTAAAAAATGACATCATGGAATCTGAATGCAAATGGATAGAACTAGAAAAGATCATCCTGAGTGAGTAACACAGATCCAGAAAGACAAATATAGTACTCATTTATAAGTAGATATTAATCATGTACAGGCTAACCATGCTATAATCCCAAGGTTCATTGAGTCTGATGTACTTGATACTTGAATCTCATTGAGAAGTAGAAATAGAATAGTCTTCGGGAATTGATGGAAGGAGGAGAGAGGGTTGGGTAGAGGGTGAAGAGGATTTCGGGAGGGATCAAGTGGGGCAGAATGGAAGGATAGATGAAAGGAGAGATGATGAGAGTACTAGAATCAGTGTGGGTGGGTCAGTTGTCACTTGGATAAGATAGAAAACAAAGATAATGGAGACTTCTAGGCATCATCAACATGACTCTAATTAAGACTACTAGAAATGAGGAATATGGAATCTAAAATGGCCATGTCCTTTAACAAGGCAAGAGTTGTAATGGAGGTATTGGGACACCAACCCAAGTACCATACCTTCAACCCACAATTTGTTCTGCCTATAAGATGTGCATGGGGTAAAGATGAAACAGGAAATGAGGGAATAGCCAACCAAAGACTGTCCCAGCTTGAGACCAGTGACATGAGAATGCCCACCCTGATACTATTAATGATATTATCCTATACTTCCAGACAGGAGCTTAGCATATCTGTCTTTACAGAAGCTTAGCCCAGGAACTGATGGAAACAGATGTAAAGACCCAGAGTCAAATACTAAACAGAACCTGGGGAATCCTGTGGACAAGAGGGAGGAAGGGCTGATGGAACCAGAGAGGACAAGGACATCATAAGAGAACCTACAGAATCAACTAACCTGGGACCATAGATGCCCACAGAGACTGAACTGCCAACCAGAAAGCATGCATGTAACTTACCTAGGCCCTCTGAACTTATGTAACAGTTGTGCAGCTTGGTCTTCATGTGGGATCTAACAGCAGAAGTAGGAACTGTTTCTTACTCTGTTTGCTGCTTTTGCATCCCTTTCCCCTAACTGGACTTCCTTGTCTATCCTCAATAGGAGAAAGTGTACCTATTCCTACTGCAACTTGATATGCTAAGGTGAGTTGATATCCATGGAAAACCTCCTCTTATCTGCAGAGAAAGGAAAGAGCTTAAAATAAGGGGTCAGTGAGGTAGAGAGGGAAGGACTGGGTGGAGAGAGGACAATAGAAGCTGTGATTGGGATGTAAAGAAAATAAATAAACTAATAAAAATATGAATACATTACTAATAGTAATTTCAATTATAATTGTTAACAAAATTAACTATAGAATAAGAAATGAAGATTTAGCTCAAAGGAGGAGGGTTGGGGTGGAATGATTGTTTATGGCTCTCCTAGAAGTCCTGAGTTTGGTTCCCAGTATGGAGAACAGAGGTACCTTCTGCACCTCTGACACTTTCTTCAATCTAGGTTATATGTGTTTGTGTGTGTGTGTGTGCGTGTATGCATGTGTGTATGTTTTTTTAAAAAGAAAAGGATGAATCCGATTTTAAATTTATTGAGATGGGAGAAAATAGACTAGATAATAATGTCACAAAAATATGAGAGACAAAGAATGAGAAAACACATAATATTTTTATATTTCAGATGAGATTCAGCAATAATGCAAAATATTCTGTTTCTCAATAGAAAAATATTCTGTTTCTCAATAGAATATAATAACATAGTCATGAATGGCTTTGGTTATAGGTAGTAAATGAACTGAAAAGAGCAGGAGATTTTAAAAAAGATATAGTAGTAAATTAGAATTAATATATATTTATAGCTTAAGTTACATTTTCCAAACTCACATGCACACACTTAGTACTTATTGTACAATATGCTTAATTTGATATTGATACTGAAAATGAATTTTACTATGAGTTAGAAGTTCTAGTCTAAAATTTTGATTTATAAAAGCAAACACTGTATGTGTGAATAGCAGTCTTAAAAAATGAGTGAACATAAAGTACCACCTTTTGAAATAAATTTACATATAGAAGATACAGGGATACAAATTAGTCAGAAAAAATGTACATTAAGCTACACGTTAACAAAATGTAAGCATCTTGGAATGTTAAGTCATAAGCAACACATTTTATCTCTCTCACTATATACACAAACACACTGGCAAAAGTAACACAACCACACAAATTCATTATGTGCAATATTAAAAAGACAAATCAACCATAATTTTAATTAAAGATAATAAAATTACCATGAGATATAATTTTTTCTTATTGACTAAGTTAGAGGTTGATTTTAGAAAAATTTGTTTCTTATTTATTATTAGGGTTATCTTCTTACTAATTTTTACACTATCATCTTGGTTTTGTATGAATCTCTTTCAAATTGTATTAATTGTTGTTTATTAAACTCTTTGCAAACATCAACCCATTCAACCTCAAAAATATCATAAGAATAGTAATGTGTTTACTTAATTTTAAAATTTTGTGGATTTTGTTCAAAATCTAATCATTGCTTTTGACTTTACAGAGCCAGATTTCACAGTAACATTGAGCACATCATTACATTTTATTATGTTTTCTTCAGTGGTAGTGTTTACTTTTGCTTTAAAGTAAATATTTAATTATTATGTTGGACAGTGTTCCTTCAGGATTCTAATAAAGAGATTTCTTGAAAATCTACAATGTAATGTGTACAGCTCTTCTTCAACTGAGGAAAACACAGAAGGGAATTTAATAACTTCAGCGTACCTCAGGAGAGGTTGATATCTACAGGGAACTAGGAAGTAATAAATCACCAAGACAACTTCAGAATGAGCTCACTGGAAGCCAAGCTTATTGCTAAGGAGGTAAGTCAGAAGGAGTTTAGGTACCAAGGTACAAATCCATCCTACTGGGCACACCAATTTCCCATTGCAAAGCTTCATCTTTAGCGAAATGTGGTAGTAAACAAAGTCAAATTGTCTTCTGTGTTTCATGTCTTTATTGCTTTCCTAATAATATCTGTTTTACCTACTTTTTTATCCTCCATCTCTGTCTCTTTCCCTCTCTCTCTTTCTTCCTTCCCTCACTCCTTGTGTGTATCTTCCCACCACACACATGATAGATATCCTCTTAGTATTTATCTTCTCATTTGCTATATTGTTCACCAAAAAGAATTAGCATTCTGTGATGAATGATGAGATCCTTGAGATCAGGCAAGATGTTTGAAATCATCTTATGAGCATCATGGTTTTTCATTGAAATGCTGACACCATATTTACAAAGGAAATGCTTTTATTCTTTGAATTTTGTTTCTATTAGCAGTTGGAATATAAAATGCATTTATTTTATTTAGTTTTTATTTTTTAAGAAAGATATCAAAGGTGGCAATTTACTGTTTTGGCTCTGAATGCTGCAATTAGAGGCATACACCACCATATCTGAAAATTTTTTTGTACTATAATATTGATTTAAGTTTTAGGTTTTGAAAGTCTAAAGTGAAATAACCAATTGAACTATCATTTACTGCCATAGATGCCTGGCAGAGTGTATTGAGCACTAATAAGGCTTCAGAGAAATAATTCTCAACCTGGGGCTTTCCAAAATGTTTTATGACAATTTATATGAAATGTGTGTGTTTGCCTTATGGTAGAGTTGGTGAGAATTGAAGGGATTGAGGCTTATACCTGTGCCACACAGTGTACATAATTTGTAGCTCAGTTGTTAAGCCCTGATGAGGAAAAAAGGAAGAAAGGACACTGAAAGATGTTAGTGTGGAGAGCTCAGAGCCCCAGGAGTACCTGTAACACTAGGCAGAAAATACAGCAAAAAGTGTTTGACTGAGTCATTATTTTCTCCTTTCTTTAATAAATAACTTTTTTGTGGCAAGCATTAGTGCTATGTCAGATTCTAAAGTCTGTAAAAGTCTAAAGAATCAAAGTTATTGAACAATCTATTTGAAAGGAAATATTTTCCTAGTGAGTATATTTCAGAAAATAAATTGGCAAAAAGACTCTATAGAACCAGGAGAGGACAAAGTAAAGAAAACTAATGAATATTGAAAAATTAGTTGAAGTTGTTTATGTGTTTGTTGTGAATGGTAAATTAATATAAAAGATGATCAATACTTTCTCAACTAATACAGTTTAGTAAACACTTAAATTTTCTGTTAATAACTTATAATATCTGCTAAGAAGGTAATTATGATTTATATATACATATATAGATACATATAGGAGAGAGGAAAAGAGAGACAGAGAATTCCTAGTGTTAAAATTTTTCTTACTATAAAATGTTTAAAGTAATGTGAATTTTCAATTTTATGAATGATTAAAGTCAAAATTAACTTGTGCTTGAAATTTGTCATAAATAAAATATGTACTACATTTTTGATACCTTGAAATAACTAAATGTTCTAGTTTTCAGAAACCAAAATAGTTTATATACCTTGGGGTCTGACAGATGGCTCTTTGACTTGAACTCCACTAGCTTGGTAGAGACATACCTGACATACCTTAGGAAACAATGAAAAAATAGAAGAAAATTAACTGAAAATTATGACTTGGCCTTCCTTGCCAATCCAGCAAGTGAAAGTGCTCTATAGGGTAGGAGTCACAAACAAGACTCACTGTAATTTATACAACATTCTGAGGATTTTAAAGATGCTGATCTCTGGATGCTAACTCCAAGAAAAGGAGTTCATGTTAGATTGCACTGAGTTGTTCAAAAAAATTAGGTATCTCTAATGAGCAGAAATGTCTCTAGGAACAGATTGATGTAAGTTGCTTTCCATGAAGCATAAGATATCACTCATTTTACTCAAAATGTGAAGGAAAATATGTCATGGTTTATTAGGATTTTATCTAAAACTAACAGAGATCATGGAAACCCTGGGAGAAACAATCAGTCATGACGATGGCAAGAACAAACTAAGAAATGAATTAAAAGCAAAAAGAGAACTTTTTAAAGAGTAAGAAAAATTTAGATGATCTAGAATTGTAAATTAGACACTATAAAAACATAGATTATGTGTTAGCAATGCTCTGTTTTCTCAAAGTTAAATTGATCCACTACAGTCTGTAGAGCACAATGGTGACTAGAAGCAATGACTCCAGCCATACTCCTCCTCTATGTGACCACTAATAGTACCTGCTTCCTTTTTCTTTTAGCTTTCAATCATAAATCAAAAAGAATGGATAAGCTTTACCCCAGGAAAAACAAGAAACTCACATGAATTCACCTACTTAAATAAATTAACATAAGGAGCTATGTGTAAGTATAAACTATATGAGATAGAAATAGTATTTAATTGCAACAAAAAAACCCTAATAGATCTAATCAATTAAAATTGATACATCATGGTCTTTGGAATAAGAATGGTATGTATTTAGGTGTTTGGAAAGGATTAGGAAAAGATTACTGAAGACATGTATCATTGGGAATAAGTTTTGTGGTTTCAGTAGCTCAAGCTACACTCTTTCTACCTTGTGCTTATGATCAGATGTAAACTGTCAGCTACTGCTCAAGTGCTATCCCTGTCTGACCTGGCCATATTTTCCTGCCATGATAGTAATAGTCTTTAACCTCTGGGACAATGAGACCCAAATTAAATGCTTTCTTTTTTAAGTTAACTCAGTCATGGTGTTTTGTCATAGCACAGAACAAAACTAAGACAGACATAAAATATTTTGACAGAGTTACCTCTCAGGATTTCTTTTTTGTTATTACTCTCAAACTACATAAAAAAATCACTCACTGAAACCTCACATTTTTTATTGGATATTTTATTTACATTTCAGATGTTACCCCCTTTCCCTTATTCCCCCCACCCATGAACCCCTATCCCATCCCCCTCCTCCTGCCCTCTCCCACCCACCCACTCCCACCTCCCCACCCTTGCATTCTCCCACCACTGGGGCATCCAGCCTTCATGGTACCAAGGGAGTCCCTCTCGACAATGCTCCACAAGGTCATCCTTCCTCTATAGGGCTGGAGCCATGTGTGTTTCTAGGCTGACTGTTTAGACCTGGGAGCTTTTGTTGGTTGGAATTGTTGCTCTCCCATGGGGTTGCGAAAACCCTTTAGCTCTTTCAGTCCTCTCTCTAACTGCTCCAACAAGGACCCCATGATCAGTTCAATGGTTCACTGTGATAGGTCCCTTTTGTGAGTACTCCATAGCCTCAGTAATAGTGTCAGGCCTTAGGATCTCCCCTTGAGCTGGATCCCACTTTTGCCTGTTGCTGGACCTTCTTTTGCTCAGACTCCTCTCTATTTCCATCCCTGTAGTTCTTTCAGACAAGAACATTATGGGTCAAAGTTTTGACTGTGGGATGGCAATCCCCTCCCTCACTTGATGCCCTGTCTTCCTGTTGGAGGTGGCCTCTATAACTTACTCTCCTCACTGTCAGGCAGTTCATCTAAGGTCCACCCCTTTGAGTCTTGAGAGTCTCTCATCTCCCAGGTCTCTGGTGCATTCTGGGGGTCCCCCAACCTCCTACCTCCCGAGGTTGCCTGTTTCCATTCTTTCTGCTGGTCCTCAGGGCTTCAGTCCTTTTCCTGTACCCAATACCAGATCAGGTTCCCCTCCCCTCCATCCACTTTCTCTCCCTGGACCTTCCCTCCCTCCCAACTTGTGATTGCTTTCTTCTCCTTCCAAAGTGGGACAGACAACCTCACATGAGACCTTCAGCTTGTTGACCATTTTGAGTTCTGTAGACTATATCTTGGGTATTCTGTACTTTTTTATTAGCTAATGTCTTCTTATTAGAGAGTAAATACCATGCATGTCCTTTTGGGTCTGAGTTACTTCAATGGATGATATTTTCTAGTTCCATCCATTTGCCTGAAAAAGTCAGGATGTCCTCATTCTTAATAGCTGAATAGTATTCCATTGTGTAGATGAGCTACATTTTCTGTACCCATTCTTCTGTCGTGAGACATCTGGGATGTTTTCAGCTTCTGGCTATCACAAAGAAGGCTGCTATGAACATAGTGGAACACATGCCCCTGTGGCATGGTGGAGAATCTTTTGGGTGTATTTCCAAGAATGGTATTGCTGGATCTTCAGGTAGATTTATTTCCATTTTTAACAAGATGAAGTATTTTATCCCTAAATGGAGGAGAATATAGGAAAATGAATAGTTACACAGGATATATTATATTGCTATGTGAGTATAAAAATTATCTTGACATTATCTTCTATATACCTTTTAAGAAAAGTACAAATTTTAAATTAGGAATTATAAATACAACTGTCTGTGCAAATTATGTATTTCTTGCTACCTTCCTTTCACGTGTTTAAAAAACAAAATAACAGTAAAAATATGAAATTCCATGCTTAGTTCCCCACATAGTTTGTTATTATGTTTATTTAGCAATCATTTGCATTATTTTTAAGGAAAAAATTACTTTTTAGAAGGCTGTTCTGCAGGAAAATAACTCCAATATCGTAATAAGAAGGACTATGAGTAAAATGCTACCATGGTGACATATTTAATAGCAGCAACCTTTTTCGTCCAGGACTCACTGGAGCACTGAGAAATGTTGTTTTTATTCTTCACCTGCAGTAAAATCCACACCATCTTCCAGAGTTAATGGCTAAAGTAAACTTCTCCTATGTCAGTGAGTTCATTCTCAAAGGAATCACAGACCGGCCAGAACTCCAAGCCCCATGTTTTGTGATGTTTTTGACAATCTATCTGGTCACAGTTCTAGGCAACCTTGGGTTGATTGTCATAATCAGGGTTGACTCTCGACTCCACACACCTATGTACTTCTTCCTCAGTCACTTAGCCTTTGTTGACCTCTGTTACTCATCCGCTATCACACCAAAGATGATGGTGAACTTCATTGTAGAGTGCAACACTATCCCTTTCTATGCTTGTGCAACACAGCTGGGCTGTTTTCTTACCTTCATGATCACAGAATGTTTCCTTCTGGCTTCTATGGCCATATGATCGCTATGTGGCCATCTGCAGCCCCCTGCATTATTCAACACTGATGTCAAAGAGAGTGTGCATTCAATTAGTGGCAGTTCCTTATGTGTACAGCTTTCTAGTTGCCCTTTTCCATACAATCATCACCTTTCGCTTGACATACTGTGGGCCTAATATAATCAACCATTTCTACTGTGATGACCTTCCTCTCTTAGCTCTGTCCTGTTCAGACACACACATGAAGGAAATTCTCATCTTTGCTTTTGCTGGCTTTGATATGATCTGTTCCTCTTCCATAGTTCTTACTTCCTACCTCTTTATTATTGCTGCCATCCTGAGAATCCGCTCCACCCAGGGAAGACGCAAGGCCATCTCTACCTGTGGTTCCCACATGGTAGCTGTTACTATTTTCTATGGTACACTCATCTTCATGTATCTACAGCCCAAATCCAACCATTCCCTGGACACAGACAAAATGGCTTCAGTGTTTTACACAGTGGTGATTCCCATGCTGAACCCCCTCATCTACAGTCTTAGGAACAAAGAGGTGAAAGATGCCTCTAAGAAAGCTTTAGATAAAGGGTATGAGACCTTAAAAATATTAAAATTAAGTAAATAATGACATCATATTTTATTATGCATGAGTAGGAAAATAAAATTTTTATTGTAATTTTTCCCAAGCAGTTGAAAACATCTCTCTTACGTTAATAGTCTTAGACATTTTCTCTGAGGATACAAGTAGATCATGGGAATTCAATGTGATAAATCCATTTTCCTGATAGACAAAGTTGTATACACTTCACATAGTAATCACTAGTATATAATACAAGCAAAGGAGAGATGTACTTAGTTTAAGGCCAGGATTCTGAAAATGCCTATGAATCGATTGCCAATATGGTGAAATACTACTTTGATATCCTAAATTAGCAAATAGGTCAATCTTTAGGAAATATTTAGAACCAAATCCACTGGGAGCAAATGTGGTGTTTAGTGTCAGTTACATGAATATTGTCATGCAAAGCTAAAGATAAATCTGTGGAGATTTGGACAATTTTCATTCCTTTTAAGAACAAAACCCACTAGTGTTTTCTGCTACCAGTCTAATACTTAATCAAGCAATAGCATGTATTATAACTAAATAAACTACCAGGTTCATGGAGTTTATTTGCAATCTGACTAAGTGCATACATGGCCTTATGGACATTGAATACACAAGTTCAAATCCTTATGAACTGTGCAAGTTTGTAAAACTGTGGTTGTCAGAAATGAAAGGTATTAGATAATTATATTATACTGATTCTAGGTTTTGAAATGTAAAGAATACTTTTTTAAGACAGGTTCACATGTAATACATGCTGATTATGTATCATTACATAGAAAGAATATCATGAGCTTCTGATCCTCCTACCATCTCCTCTTGAATGCTTGATTACAGACATGCTGTAGACTGAATCCAAAACTTCATGCATTCTAAGCAAGCACTTTAACAACAAGAATAATTTCCCGTAATTTTTACATGAAATTTGAAGAACATGAATTATCAAAAAGCTATGCTTTCAAATTTATTTATTTAATTAGAAGTCCTATATGTTTTCATGACATTTGTCTTGCATTTATTCAAATACATTTGTAGATCATTAAATGAAGTGAAAATCAGGAACTCAATAGATGTCTACGTTCTGTTTAGATATTTTAGAAAAGTAATTAAAGTAGTCAATTGCTCTTGTCCTTTATTTTCCATAATAAAAGATTGCAATACTGATAGCCATCCAATAAGGTCGACTTTAAGGCTTTTAACCTATGGTGATTATTTCTTCTCTCTACTTACGTTGTAGGTAATCATATATTCTTCTACAAAGTGCTATCATTATTGTGAGTTCAAATAATTCTGCTTATGTTTCAGTTATTGTTTCCATGATCTTTTTTGAGACAGAGTTTCTTCATGTATCTAGAATAGTTTCAAGTGAGCTATGTGACCCAGGATGGCTTTAAATTTGTGGTCTTGCCTGGGTCTCTGAGTTCTTAGATTCTTTCCTAAGCCACTGTGATTGGCTTCTGGTTTCCAAGTAGGCACATCTGAGGGTTAGTTGCTTTCATTACTTCATTTTGTATGCACATACTTATATGGATGGAAGTACATAATAGCCTCACCTGCCACAAACATGAAAAGCAGAACTACACAATTCACACTCTTTGTGTCGCAGATAAAAACCTTTGCAATGTTTATGAATAATTTGAAGGACTTTGGTTTTCTTGGTCTTTTTGAATCTTTTGCCTTCATAGAAGTATTGTTCACAGTGATACTTAATATTGGGCTGAAGCTTTTATGATTTATTAGTAACATTCTTTTAATGTTAGCAATAACATCAATGTAAATCAGGATTTTCTTGGGAAATGTTTCAAAAGACTTGGCTTGGTCAATATTACGAAGCTAGTTCAAGAGGAGGTGTGACAGCCACCAAACAGTCTGGAATTTGTCATCAGAGAATAAGCTAAACATGACATCTGGTCCTTTAGTCAAACAATCAAAATTATTATTATTCATTTTTGTTCCAATGTATATTAAAATAAATTGTTAATTTTTATACTCCTGTCTATGGCATTTGTGATTTTCTTATATTGACATAAGATATTTATTTTAGCATTATTATTATTTATATGTTTGTATACACATGTGATACATGAATATGAGTACATATAACACTTTTGGAGGTTAGGTGATAACTTTTAGGAATCAAATCTCATTAATAAAAACTATACAGTCTGATTTAACAACTAAAATTGTGAATTTTTAGGATAAACAAATTTTGTAGATAATATGCCTCATTTAATAAGACCTGAATGCTAATTTGCTATTCCTAGTTTTATATTATAAAAAGTTGCACTTACATATAAAATAACCAAAAATTAAGATTGGATTTAAAATCATTTTCTTCTGTTTTGGTGTGTAAGGATATCCAGGATTGCTGTATTGGAGTAGTAGTGCTTTGGAGGTGTGGGCCTTTAGCCATCTAAATGGTTTTGGTTCCTGTAAGTTCTTGCTGTATGTAGGTATTGGGAAGGGGGTAAACCTCAATGGTCCTGGTGTGGCAGGCCTCTGATGGGTATCCTTAGGCTCTATGGTTCTGAACCTGCAGTTCTGTATGGTTCAGGAGGCTCTGATCCAATGAAAGTGGACAGTGAGGTGGCAGGAAAATGGAGATCTACATGGGCTAACAGACTGTCAGGGCTGCTTGGCTTGGCCCAGAGGGCTCAGAGAGTGGGGAAGATGGGTGGGGGAAGGGAAGGTTACCTATATGGTTCAGGAGTCTGATGGTGTTAGAAGGAGAGGTAGTGGGCGAATGGATGTCTCCCTGGGATAGAAGGCTGCTCAGGGCAGCTTGGCATGGCCAAGAGGGTTCAGAGAGCAGGGAAGATGCATGGAGAACAAATTGAATGGCGGGCTATCCCGAAGACTGTTGCCTCTACATGGAATATGTTCTTCTAGATGAGCTGCCTTGCTTGGCCTCAATCCAAGAGGAAGCACATAGCTTCACAGATACTTGAAGTGTCAGGGTGGTGGCATACCAAGGGGGAGGAGACAAATACTCAGAGAAGAGGTTGGAGGATAGGAGAAGTATTGTGGGAGGGGTGATCAAGAGGGAGGAAATAAGCGGGATGTAAAGTGAATAAGTAAAAAATAGAGATTAAATTAAATTTAAAAAGAATATTATATACTATTCAGGTCAATTAAAAATAATAATAATGAGCGTTTTAAGAAATAAATATGTTGATGAATAAAATCTCTTACGGAATTGCTCAACATTAGTTTGTTGTTTTTAGAAAAATGGAACATCCCTAATCAATTTTCATGCAACAATTTTATTTGATTTTTTTTGTGTGTGTATCTACAGGTAAAAAGTAGACTGTCAGGGGTAGCCTTGTTTATACACTGACGGCCTAAAATCAGTAATAAGACTAAGTCAGCCTCTTAGCACAAAGTCTTGGGTCTCTGTGGAAAAACACTGAAACAGATAGTTATAAGATATTGTAAACAGGCAGCTTTGGTGGAAATTTACCAGCCTGGATAAGAACAAGTAGTCATAAGTCTTGTGGATAGTCATAGACCTTAGGTAGCCTTGGTGGATAGTATCAACTTAGATAAGGACAAGTAAATCATAGACAGAGTCATAAGTTACCTGTTCTCTGAACCTTCCCTAGCTGAAACCCTGTTCTGGAAGATATCTGTACTCCCCCTGAACACCTACGCTCCTGTGTCATCCCCTTCCCCACATCCTGCCTTTTTGTGTATATAACCCCTGTGTGGAAAAAGTAAAAATTATAGTTTGATCAGCCTACAGACAAGCTGTCATCTTTTGTGTCTGCCTGTTTCCCCCATCCTCTCTCTCAGGTGATCTCCCCAGGCCCCTGTTTACTGACCTGCTGGACGAGACAGTAGACTAACTTTAACACAATCCAGAGTAGACATTTGTGCATATTTATATTAAAATAATGCAATTTATGTTAGATTTTTCCACTTGTAAATTGTGTTTCTTTTAAGTTTATTGGGTGGATTGCAGTACCCTGATAGGATCAGAGAACTTTATGAATGATATGTATTTAATTATTGTATTCAGATTTTTAAAATACCTATGATAATTCCCATAATAATAAAATATTGATATTTATTGACTTATTGATATATAAAATATAGACCATTTATCAATTCACTCATTAGTTTATTCTGTTTGATGTAATAAGTTCATTGATTTTTTAAAAAAAAAAACTGGTTAATTTTTATTTTATATGTATGTGTTTTGCCTGTTTTGTCTATCCAGCATGCATGTGTCTGGTGTCTGCAGTATCAGAAGGGAGAATCAGACTTTTGAAACTGAAGGTCTGAATGTTGTGAGCTCGCATAAGAATGGGAAGCACCAAACCCATATCCTCTGAGAGAATGACAAGTGGTCTTAAAGGCTGAACTTTCTCTATAGCCTGGTCATTGTTTGGTTATTTACAAGCATGTGGATGTGATGAATAAATGCCCTCCCTGTGCCCCCAAAGCATTAACTCATTTTATATTATTTTACCCACTAAAAACAATAATTTAACAATGGTTAAAAATGAACTGTCACTATATATCTATTTAAGTAGAGTAATAGAGTCTCAAGGATTTAGCAATAAATTAAAAACATAAATATTATAATAATTGTGCCTTACAACATAGAAAACAAACATTTAAACTAGGCATGTGTAATTGTGTATGATTCACTTTGCCTTAGTTAAATATTCTACGTATTAGTTCAAGAAAATCCATATATTTTCTAGCATTTTTAACTTTCTAAATGTACAAAAGTACACAGTGGTAAAAAGAACAGGTATTTGAAAATGTAAGATATTATATCACCTCATATTGCATAGCTTGGCCCTAATAACCTAATTACATAATCAATGAAGGAATTAAAAAGGGACAGAAACACATGCACATGTACAAAAAAGCTGTTCTTAATCTGATGGGATGGTAGTAAACATGAAGCATGATGTGCAGTAGAGAGGAGGTGCTAGCTAGTGAGCAGTCTCTATATTGGTGCAGTCTCAAATTGGGAGGAGGAAGCTTCTGTGGCTGTTAGTTTCTGCACACACTGCGAATATATTCATACAAATGACAGGAAGGCTTTGCCAATTCTCTGTAGGTCTGAGGCACTGGTGCTTGTCAATGAAACATAGTCATTCAAGAATGCATCCGCAACTTACACATTCACTCAAGGTTTCCTATCCTTCCTATATACATCTTTAGGCTTCACAGTAACAGCTAAAAACCTGGCCATTGTATCTGAAACAAACTGATAGTAAATGACAGCTAAATGCAGACAATGGTCTACCTTCCGTGTGGTGACTTTTCTCTTCATTTTCCTTCAAAGTGGCAATGAACAGATTGAGATGATTCACAATTGTTCTTCCAGAATCAGGTTCATATTTACTTTCGAAGAGATGTAATTTAAATCTAGCTTGGAGATGAGATATCATATAGAGCCATATACTAAAAAAAAATTCTTAGACGACTAAGTTTAACATGATCTTGATCTTCAGTTTTGCCTCCATATCTGACAAATTAGCAAAACTATGGTCAATGCTAAGCATCTCTGCTTCATACTACATCTTTATCCTTTTTCCTATTCTTTTCTTTTATTGGATATTTTATGTATTTACATTTAAAATGTTATCCCATAATATAAATAAAACTTAAAAATCTCTATCTGGGTTCCCTGAGGGACAAGCCTGACTACATAGGGGTTGATGTCAAAAGTATCCCCTCTCCAGGAAAAAGACATCAGGATGGGTATGGCCCTCATGGTTCACTGGACAATGACAGGAGGACCAGAGCCATTACGAGGTCCCCTTCAATTATTGGAGGTCAGGCCTCTATCCCCGCCTTCGCAAGAATAGAATCACCAAAGCCCTTCTATACTTAGAGAAGGGAGGAGATGTCAGGAACAGCCCTGCATATACACTAAAGGTCTAAAATCAGCCATAGGCCTAAAGTCAGCAATAGGCCTGACATACATGCATGCTAACACAAAGTCTTGGGTCTCTGTGGAAAAACACTGAAAACAGAAGGCTATAAGCTATTGTAAACAGGCAGCTTCTGTGGAAATTTACCAGACCTAGTAGTCATAGGTCTTATAAATAGGTAGCCTCGGTGGACAGTACCAACTTAGATAAGGACAAGTGAATCATAGGCAGAGCCATAGTGATCTGTCCCCTGAACCTACACCCAGCTGATACTCTGTTCTGAAAGGTATCTGTACTCCCCCTGAACACCTATGCTCTGGTGCCAGTCCCTTCCCCACATCCTGCCTTTTTGTGTTTATAACCTCTGTGTAAATAAGCAAATTATGATGTGATTTAAATAACTAAATAAATTTTAAAAATATGATACTAATATTACAAAAAAAAAAAAAAGAAAGAAAGAAAGAAAAGAAAATAACAAGCAGCTTTAAAAATTTTTACTTAAACATTTTACCTAATCTTTCCAGGAACCACTTGAAGACATTATTTCCACAACAATGATACAATAAACAGCACAGAGCTATAGTACACACTGTTATATAATTGAGAAATCAGCAAACAATGACTCCAGGCAAACCTGGTCTATCACTGGTTTTTGTGTGGCCAACTCAACCAGGAATAATTACAGTTTTGAACTATTAAAGGAATTAAAATAATGGTACTTCTACTTGGCAGTACGATCTCAAACTTGAGTTTTGCTAATGTTTTAAAATGCTTTTATAAATATAGACTCAGATGATATTATGTGCCATAATTCTGACCTTCATCTTGTGGTAGCCTAACATTAAAGCCACAAAGCTGTCATTAATTCAAGGTTATTAATAGAATATACAACTTTTCTGGTTTACTGTTTTTAAATATATTATGTTTTTGTATGCACACATTTGTATTTATAACTCTATGCAATTTATTTCCGTGTAGAGATTCTTGTAGCCTCCATACCAATTAAAAATACATGTCTTCACAAAAAAAAAAAAAAAAAAAATGTTATCCCATTTCCCAGTTCCTCCCAACCCAGAAAGCCTCTATCCCATCCTCCCTCTTCTTGCTACTATGATGGTGAATCCACACCCACCCACCCACTAACACCTCCCCACCCTGGCATTCCCCTACACTAGGGCATCAAGCCTTTACAGGACCAAGGGACTCTCCTACCATTGATGACAGAGAAGGCCATCCTATGCTACATATCCAATTGGAGCCGTGGGTCCCTCCATGTGTACTCTTTAGTTGATGGTTTAGTCCCTGGGAACTCTGTGGGGTCTGGTTGGTTGATATTGTTTTTTTTGTTTGTTTGTTTCTGTTTTTGTTTTTATATTGGGATTTTATTTATTTATATTTCAGATGTCATCTCCTTTCTCCATTTCCTCTCCCTAGAAAACCCTTATCCCATCCCCCCTCCTCCTTTTTGCTTTTATACCATTTTATTTATATGAAAATATTAAGGTCAGTTCTAGGTTGAGGAACTAGCAATACAATAGTTGCAAATACTCAAGGAATAAACACAAGTAGTCAAAGAACAAGCAAGTCAGTAAACAAAGTTCCTTGATCACTCCTATGATAACCATTTCTAAGGGCTTATGAGGATTACCAAAATATCTGAGCCCACGTCCCTATCCTAGCCCAAAGTCATTTTCATGTCTGAAGCCTACTTATTTGTTCTAGTCTAATATTTAAATTCCTGCCTGAAATTACTTCTTTGTTCTAGCCTAATATTTAGATTCCTACCTGAAATTACTTCTTTGTTCTAGCCTAATATTTAGATACCTGCCTGAAATTACTTCTTTGCTCTAGTCTAATGTCAGATTCTTGCCTGAAGCTCACTTTCTTTCCTTGGCCAATGTCCTATTTCTGCCAAGCAGCTCATTTCCTTGTCCTTAGCCCATGTCAGATTCTTGCCAAGCAGCACCAAAAGCTCTCCACCTCTCTCCTTTTTTTATTTCCTAAACAAGCTTGAGCCTGTCTTAAGTCGTTCTGACAACAATGTTTTCCTTAACAGTCATGGAATATGTGTTATCCAAAGCAATGAACTTCTGTCTTAATTTGGTAAGGCTCTGTGCAGAATCTTACTCGCCCTTGGCTTGTCAGCCTGTTAAATTCATAACTCTGTCTGGGGGTCAGAGAGGTGTTAGAATTATGCCAAATGCACTGCAAGTGACTTTAAACTTTTTCCTAATTATAATGACTGCCGCTGTAAATTTTAGAACTAACACGAATCCAACGGTATTTGACATGACATTTGAGATGACTCCTTACTCTTAAACTCTGAACCTCCTTCCAATAATTTGAATAGGATAGAGAGCATTAATCCATTGTTCCAAATGCCTATCTAAATATTCTTGTATATCAACATATTAGTAACTGTTTTTGCTAAGATAAATACATGATCAAATAATTTAAAAAAAAAACAGATAATGGAACTGGCTATTACAGTTGAGCATTTGAGACTTTTTTCAGCAATTTAATATTACCCATGTTATTGGGATTCCTTATACTTGTCAAGGACAAGGGACTGTGGAAGGGGCCCATGGAATTTTAAAATAATATCTTCATATATCTCTGTATACCACAAATTTATTTAAATCATGTTCTTTTCATTTTAAATTTTTTTTTAAAAAATTGGATGCCAAAGAACTTTCTGCTGAGTGTCTATTGTACTCTACAACTAGGCATACATATACATAGGTGGAAGGGCAGGATTCACTTACTGGCATATGGCATGATCCTGATCAGGTATTTAATATGGGGAAGGGAGTATGTTTGTGTTTTTTTCTGCAGGATGCTGAAGGAGTATGGTGGTGCTAGAGCTATGGGTGATACATGCCGATGCTGGGACAAAGAATGATGCTGACCTGTGAGATTGCTGAGTGCCCTGACAATGGTGATGGGAAGCTGTATTAGACATATATTCCGGACCCACCTTTGTTTACCCAGGTGGGACAAGCTGCCTTGCCTCAAGTTTTTAGACCTTGTGGAACACAGAATCAAAAAGAGAAGTTATAATGACTCTTGTATTTTTCTTAAATGTGATCAGTTATTCAGACTCAATCATGGACTGGTCTAGAAGTCAATCCAATAATGGAAATAACAATCTTCATTTGGAAAACTGGTTCTGGACATTTTCAGAGACATATTTGAATGTTAATTATAGTTCTCTATGAGATAAAGTTAGAACAGGATCTGGATTTCAAACAAGTGTTAGTACATGTGTTAAGGCTCTTTTAATTGCAAAGTTACAATTACTTTTGTTTCTTCGACAGTATTTAATGTAAGTTGCATTGATTGTACACTTTCTAATTATGTTAGTGTGTTAAAACCAGGCATGTCTGTTACAAAGGTCTATCAACCAGCTTTTGTTTTATTGCCCTGAGTATCATAGGATTTTGGTATTCTGAAAAATGCTTGCAAGTACTGGAAGAAGTAAGTTAGGCTTTAAGCAGAAACAAAAGAGTAGTGGGCTTACTTACTGCTGGTATAACAGCTTTAATTACATTAATTGCTAGCACCACTGCTTCTGCAATTGCTTAAACAGAAGAAGTTAAGACAGCTACTTTTGTTAATCATTTAGCAAAAAATGATACTAACGTATTGGTTGATATTGTTGTTCTTCCAATGGGGTTGCAAACCCCTTCAGCTCCTTCAGTTCTTTCTCTAACTCCTCCATTGGAGTCCCAGTGTTCAGTCCAAAGGCCTTGAGCATCTGTCTCTATATTTGTCAGGTTCTGGCATAGTCTCTCAGAAGATAGCTATATCAGGTTCCTGTCAGCAAATACTTCTTGGCATCCTCAATAGTATCTGGGTTTGGTGTCTATATATGAGATGTATCTGCTTAATTCAGCATACATTTTAATCATTTGCTGAATTTAAAACAGGAAGAAAATGCTAATTTATTCTAAATTTATTTAGACTTTCTCCTACAACCAAAATAAATATAATTAAGACAGTTGTAATATGTGGAAGGACACCATAAACACTAATTTATCAACCTCTACTTCTTTCATGTAATGTTTCAGACACAGGAATAGTACCTAAACTCATACAACTGCATTAACTAAACCAAATTTTGCTTTTGGTTTGCCATTTTATCCTTTCCAGGTTGTGTAGTTCAAAAAAAAAAACAGTAGCCTTGCACTCAGCCATATTCTCTGTGTATTCAGACCCAAGAAAATGATCCAACACTTTTCATTTTGATCACATTGGTCAGATATGCACATCTCCTGCCTGATTACATGCTCTATTAGCCTTGTGCTATTTTAAATACCTCTTATACAGTTTACCTAGGTGGCTTCCAGACAGAACGTCTCCATGGGACTACATTAAAAATAAATTTTATTCCTGCTTCTTACCACTTATCTCTGTTACACACTGGAAACAGCAGGTGTTCAAACCATGTCTGGTAGAAATCCATCCAAATCCACAATTCAGGCCTTCAAGTTAGAACTCTGGAAACTTCCATAATAGAATTAGAGGGAAATACACTTAGTAACTTAAAACTTAATCTGTATTATTTTACAAAATTAAATCCATTCTACAGTTCTTTCAGTTGCAAGATATTTGTAGGTTAGTGAATAATACAATACTACTATACAAGCTAATTAAAATATTTTCTTAACTGGCTATTGCAAATATTAACTGGAGACACCTACCAGGTCTGCTTCCATGAAGACACCATATCCTGAACCTTCCTAGAGGAGCTGGTAAGAATACTCCCCTCACAACCCTATGCCCCAGAACTGCTAACTGGGAGCCTGGGGCACTCTGGACCCATCACCCACCCAAACCCTGCCCCTCCAGAAAACCACTCCCCTTCCACCCCTTACTTGGTCCTTTTGACTGGGGCAGACACTTAGCAGGTCTGCTCCTGTGAAGACAACATATCCTGAACCATCTTAGAGCAGTGGTGGAACCACTGCACTCAGAGCAGCTGAGGAACCACTGCACTCAGAGCAGCAGGATTTCAGGATCCCAGAGGCAGCCTGAATCCCAGGAGCTCTTCCACCCAGGAGCTCAGGATCACAGGATCAGTGGGGGGGGTGGGGGGCTTCAGTCCTTCTTAGAAGGAGTAACAAAATATTCAAGGGAGGAAATATGGAGACACAGTGCAGGACAGAAACTGAAGGAGGGGCCATCTACAGACCATTCCACCTGAATATCCATCCTATGTGCAGTCACCAAAGGTAGAGGTTGATGTGGATGTCAGGATGACATGCTGACAGGAGCCTGATATAGCTGTCTCCTTAGAAGTCTGCAAGAGTCTGACATACTCAGAGGCAGATGCTCACAGCTAACCATTAAATGATCATGGGGTTCCCAATGGAGAAGATAGAGTGAAGGCTGAAGGAGTTGAGAGGATTCGAGACACCATGAGGAAAGCAACAATCCCAACCAACCAGAGCCCCCAGGGTCTAAACCACCAGCCTGGGAGCCCTTAGGGAGGGACCCATGGCTCCAGCTATATATGCAAGGGAGCTATATATAAGTGGGAGAAGAGATCCTTGGTCCCATGAAGGCTGGACGTCGTGGGGGGGATATTCAAGGGTGGGGAGGTGAGGTACAGGGGAGGGTGGGTGGGAGTACATCAACAGGGAGGCAGGAGGAGGGGGGAAGGGATAGTGAGTTCCTGGGAGGGAGGGGGGAAATGCGGTAAGGAGAGAACATCTGAAATGTAAATAAAATTTCCAATAATAAAAAAATAAACCCTTAGGTTCACATACCAATTCATATTATGCATGTACATTGCTGTTAGAGATTTTCATGTACCTCAAAGTAACAACAGTTACTTCTTTCTTGGAAAAGCAAAAGTATGGATTTCTATGCCAAATGTCTTACCCAAAAAACAAGCTCACATATCCAATCTCTGACATGTAATTTTCAATTTTCACATTCCACGGGCACCTATATTTCACTAATATAAATTCAAAGAAGTGTTAAATTAAAAATAGTCCTACCTCAATATTATACACTGGAATGCACAGAGAAAATTCTGTTAAGCTTGGTGTAACTCTGAAATATATCTACTTCTATGAAGAAAATTTAGTAGTTTAATATGACTTATCATTTAACATGGAACAAGCAATCAATAGAAACACTTAATGAAAGGTTAGACTTCTTCAACAAATGATTAAAATGTTTGCTTCACTAAATCCTCTTTGCCTACTTAGCTACCTTTGAATGCTTAGTCTATAAATACCACACTTTAAAAGTTCCATAGCTGAATCTGATATACCTTGAGGCAAGCTGTGTGTGTGGCACAAGTTCTTAATTTTTCTGGCTATTTAAATATATTTCACAGATGGCTTGGCACTATTCAACGTTTTTGTAAATTACAAAATGCTAAATAATTGAGCTGGAAATAAAATGATGTTCTATAAACATGATTAATTATGCTATGGTTGATCTGTTGGGACCTAATTTTTAAAATAGGCAAAATAACACATTAAATCACAGATCAGTATGCTGATCCCAGGTGTAATCAAATGTTAGAAAACACTAAGACTGTTTTCTTTAGAATATGAGTAATAGCATCAGACAGAAAATATATGTTGATTAATTTCTTATATAGTTTAATATGTACAGCAAATATACTTCACAAACTGAACATGTGACACAGAAGAACAGCTAAGTGGCATGTACAAATAAAATAATACATTTAACTTTTCACAGAAAATTTATGATTGTGATTGGGGTGACACAGAAGTCATAACAGATATTAACCAAACTAAGTGGTTGAGGAAAAGGTACAAGAGAATATGAACATTGGGGACACTGCTTGACTACAGGAAGTATTCTCTTCAGGTTCGATACCCACTATTACATTTCTCAGCTAAGGTCACTTTCATTGATTCTTTGGATCATCCTCAATCCCAGGACTCTGGTAAATAACTACCCCTTATATCCGATCGTAATCCTTCCCCATCCCCTCTCCCAACCTGTTCCCTTCCTCAGTCTTCCTCCTATGACTATTTTGGTCCCCTTTCTAAGTGAGATTTAAACATCCTTACTAGAGTCTTCCTTCTGGTTTAGCTTCTTTGGGTCTATGGCGTATATCTTAGTATCTTGTACTTTATGGCTAATATCCACTAATAAGTGAGTAGATATCATCCATGTCATTTTGGATCTGAGTTATCTTTCTTTTTTTTTTTTCTTTTTCTTTTTTTTTTTTTTTTTTTTTTTTGAGACAGGGTTTCTCTGTGTAGCCCTGGCTGTCCTAGAACTCACTCTGTAGACCAGGCTAGCCTCGAACTCAGAAATCCATCTGCCTCTGCCTCCCAAGTGCTGGGATTAAAGGCGTGTGCCACCACCACCCGACTCTGAGTTATCCTTCTTAAGATGATATTTTATAGTTCTATCCATTTGCCTGCAAAACTCATGATTTCCTCATTTTAATAGCTGAAAAGTACTCCATTGTGTAGATGTGCCACATTTTCTGTATCAGTTCTACAGTTGAAGGACATCTGGGTTGTTTCTAGTTTTTGAATATTATCAGTGAAACTGCAATGAGTATAGTGGAGCATGTGTCCTTGTGGTACGGTGGAACATCTTTTCTGTATATGCCCAGGTGTGGTATAGCTGTGTCTTAAGGTAGAACTATTTCCAGTTTTCTGAGAAACTGCCACATTGATATTGAGTAGCTGTATAAGTTAGCACTCTCACAAGCAATGGAAGAGTGTCTCTGCCTCCCACGTGCTGGGATTAAAGGCGTGCACCACCACTGCCCGGCTTAGTTTCTTGAGGTCTCTTTTATCAGTTGTTGATCTTAGAACCTTATCCATTGATGTTCTATTTAAAAAAAAATTGTCCCCTATACCAATGCATATAAGGCTATTTCCATTTTCTCTTCTATTAAATTTAATGTATTTAGGTTTATGTTGAGGTCTTTGATCTACTTGGACTTGACTTTGTAAAGACTGATAAATATGGATCTATTGCATTCTTCTACATGCAGACATCCAGTTAGACAAGCCCCATTTGTTGAAGATATTCTCTCTTTTCTATTTTGCTTTGTTTTCTTTGTCAAAAACCAAGTATCCATAATATTATAGGTTTATTTCTGGGTCCTCAATTGGATTTTGTTGATCAACCTATATGTCTCTATACCAATACCATATAGTTTTTGTTACTATGGCTTTATAGTAAAGCTTGAGATCAAGGATTGTGATTCCTCCAGAGTTCTTTTATAGTTTAGGATTGCTTTTGCTATCTTGTTTCTGTTGTTGTTGCTTCTGCTATTGTTTTTTTCCATATGAATTTTAGAATTGTTCATTCCAGGTCTGTAAAAAAAATGTGTTGGAATTTTATGGGAATTTCATTGAAGTTGTAGATTGCTTTTGATAAGATGGGTCATTTTCACTGTGTTAATTCTAACAATCCATGTGCATGGGAATCTTTCCAATTTCTGATTTCTTCAATTTCTTTCTTCATGGACTTAAAATTCTTGTTATACAGGTCTTTAATTTCCTTGGTTAGAGTTACATTAAGACATTTTATATTATTTGTGGCTATTTTGAAGGCTATGTTGAAGTTTGCTGATCAAGTTTTGGGGGCCCCTTATGTATGCTATTATATCATCAATGAATAGGAATATTTTGGGTTTTTCCTTTCCAATTTCCAAGCTAGTGATTGAATGTGGTAAAAATGTTTGTTTTCTGGTTTATTACTAGAGTTATCTATTATTATTTGTAGCACCATTATTATCTTGTTTTTGTAAGAATGTCTTTCAAATTCTACTAATTGTAGTTTATTAAAGTCTTCACTGATGCTAACTCATTCACTCTTCTGAAAATTTCCTAAGAAAAATAATTATTTTAATTAATTATAAAATTGTGGAATTATAAATTTTGTCCAAAATCTAATAATTGCTTTAGATTTTATTGTGCCAGATTTCATAATGACAGTGAGTAAAGCATTACATTTTATGTTTTCTTCAGTTGTAGCATTTGCATCTCCTTTAAAGGAAATATTTTATTCTAATGATATAGTGTGTTTCTTGAGAACTCTAATAAAGAGATTTCTTAAAAATCCATCATATAATGTATACAGATTATCTTCCACTGAGGAAAACACAGAAGAGAATTTAATAACTTCAGAGTACCTCAGAAGAGGTTGAAAGCTAGAGGGAACTAGGAAATAATAAATCACTGAGGCAACTTTAGAAGGAGCTCACTGGAAGCCAAGCTTATTGCTAAAAAGGTAATTCAGGTGGAATTTTGGTACCAATGTACCACTCCATCCTACTGGGCACACCAATTTCCCATTAGAAAGCTTCATCTTTAGTGAGCCATGGTAGTAAATGAAGTCAAAGTATCTTCTATGTTTCATATCTTTACTGATTTCCTAACAATATTTGTTTTGCCCAATTTACTAATATTTAATCTACTGTCTCTGTGTCTGTGTTTATCTCTGCCCATTCCTACCTCCCTTCCTTTCTCTATCCTTCCCTCACTTCCATTTTGTGTGTTATCTCCATACTATACATATATTCTCCTTGAATGACCTCAAGTTAACTAGATGACCTTCTAAAATTTATCTAGACATCTGACAGATGGCTCAGGAGCTAAACTGATTTCTCATCTGTTTTCCATTTTTGAAATCTATGTTTGTCTGCTTTCACACACAAAATTCATCTCTCTCATTCATCCCTCATCTATCTACTACTTATTTTTTATTGTTTCATTAGCCTAAACTTTGCTTGGCAGCTAAAGTTAACAACAAGCACATGAATTACATGCTTCAGTTTTCTGTGGGTTTAATATCATTGATTTGAACTCCACTAGCCTGTTAGAGACATAGATAACGTCAACACAACTTACAAAGCAATAAAAAAAAAAAGTAGAAGTAATTTAACTGAAAATATGGCTTAGCCCTGTTTTCCAAACCAGGTAATGAAAGTGCTCTACAGGCCAGAGATCACAAAAAGACTCATTGTACTTTGTACAACATTCTGGGGATTTTAAAGATGCTGATTTCACTGGGTTGTTCAAATAGAAGATAGGTAACTAATATACAGGAAAGTCTGTAGGAAAAACTTGTAATAAGAAAGTTGAAATGAAGCATGAAATATTCATTTTTGTAAAATATTTTTAGTAAAATGTGTCAGTGGCTTTATGGATTTCCTTTAAAAACTGGCAGAGGTAGACATGCTGGGAGAAACTGTCAGTCATAAAGATGACAATTGCACAACAGACTAGAAATAAATTGGAAGCTACAAGAGAACTTTTAAAAAATTAGAATAGATTTAGATAATGTAGATTTATAAATTAGATACCATAAAACATGCATTTATATATTACAATTGTTCTCTTTTCTCAAAGTTAAACTGAAAGAAAAAACCACTACATTTGGGTGTAGCAAAATGGTGATTAGAAAAATGACTCCAGCCACACCAATGCTATACTGACTCCTCAGTGTAACCACTAATATTACCTGCTTTCCTTTTCTGTTATTTTTCAATTGTAAATCAAGAAAAATGGACAACCTTCAGCCCAGAAAACTCACATGAATTTATGTAAATAAATTTACATAAGGTGCTAAGTGTAAAATAAAATAGTAATAGTACTATACTGCAACAGAAAAAAAATAATAGAACTTATCAATTAGAATTGACACATTGTGGCCTTTACAATGTAAATGGTCCTTACTGGCTCATGTATTAGAATGTTTGGTATATAGTGGGTAGAATTGTTTGGAAAGAATTAGGAAGTGTGGCATTCACTGAGTACATGTGTCACTGGGAATAAGCACTGAGGTTTCAATTGCTCTAGCCACTCTGAATTAACCACCCCTTCTCACGTTTGTGGATAGGCCTGAAGCTCTCCACTACTGCTCCAGTGCTATGCCTGCCTGACTTGGTCATACTTCCTGCCATGATGGTCATGAACTCTAACCCTCTGGGACAATGAGCCCCCAAATAAATGCTTTCTCAGTGATGGTGCTTTGTCACAGCATAAAACAGAATCTAAGACATCATAAATGATTTTGACAGTTAACCTCTCAGGATTTCTTTTTTATGGTTATAACAAACTTACATCAAATCACTCACTTAAACTGTGTATATTGTTATGCCCTGTTTAAAATAGGATATTTTCTATGAAATCATTAGTTAAATGTGCTAACCAACATCAAGTGCTATGGTATTTTTAGCTATTTCAATACATTAGCACATATTTATTGGAAAAGACATATGTACGTCATATATAATTTAGAATAGCTTATATAATGCACTATCTGAAATATATTTACTTTTTGGGTGTATACTTAAAATGTTTAATTTTAAATTTGAATAAAACCATCCCTTAGAGTGCCATCATTTGTCTTTCCAGAGCTTTGAGCAAGTTATGAGTCTGAAAACTATGCCCCTACAATAACAAACTTCTAGAAGCTTGTCCTATGCCCCAGAGGTTCAGCCCATAGCTATAAATATATTGTGTACTATTGATTTGAATAAGCATTCTATGATAAAACAAAAATATGTCTTTTGGGGAGAGATGCATTTAAAAGACAGAGCAAATTTAAGGAAGGGAATAGTGGTAATATATAACCAAGGTTAATTCTACATATGTATGAAATTTCTGATGAATAACTTTTAAATATCAGAGTTTGCAAATTTCAAATGAAATTTTATAAAATTCTACAGGATTGAAGTATTTAATCCCAAATGAAGGAAACACATAGAAAAAAAGAATATCCATAAGAGAATAGTATTATAATGGTATATGAATGTTAAAAATTATCTTTTGAAATTATGTTCAAAATATTTCAAAGGAAATAATACAAAATTAAAATTAGAATTATAAATGCAATTGTATTTCCAAATTATGTATTTTTTAGCTGAAAATATAGTGAAATATTGTCTTTTACTATTCATAGTGATGTGAGTATTTTATGCAGAGAACTGAAAACACTATTTGAAAATATGTTCATTAACACACACTTTCAACAAATTTCAAATTCTTTAAATATTTAAAGATGTACAGTGAAATAACTACATAATGTCTGTGTGTGTGTGTGTGTGTGTGTGTTGTGTTTATGTGTGTGCATTATATGTGTTTGGGGGCAATGTATATGAATGTTTCTGTAATTGTGTAGGCATAGGGAAAAAATAGGTGCTATCCTCTCCCTCTTCACCTTATATTTTAAAGTCATTTCTCTCACTGAATCCAGAGTTCACTTACTGGCTCATTTGGCTGGACAGGATCCCTCCTGTCTCTGATCCCCATGCACTAGGATTAAACAGATATAGTTACATGCTGATTTTGTTTTTAATTTGAGTGCTGAGGATTGGAACTATGGTCCATCTTCTTGGGCAACAGGAGCATTGTCCACTGATATGTATCTATATCTCTGGTTCCTTAACAATTAAACCTCAGTGCTTGCTTTGATGTATTCATTTTGTTTATTTGAAAAGGAAGAATATCATTTCTAACTACTTCACAAATAATTATTACACAACTACCTGAATCCATGCAAAACCAACCCTTGATATGCCAACATGACAATTAAGCAAAGAGAAAGAAATATTTTTAAAACTCTTATTACATTACTACTTCCAGATTATCTTATATTGTTGAAATAGAAAGTGAAAGATGTTGATCTATTACAATCCAAGCTGAAGTGTTCAACACTGTACAGATTTAAGAAATAGATATAATTCCCTATACTACATTCATGGATATGAGAAATATATACAGATATATGTCATTTTGTGCAGAAATGATATACATATAAAATCAATGATGAAGATGTGCTCCATAACTAGGATAAATTTTGACAGAGATGTATGCCGATCACAAAAAAGCTCTTGTAGATCATTTGCCAAGTTCTGAGTTTCAACATCGGCTACACACAAACACACAAACACACATACACACACCACAAAAATAAACATACACACACACACATATATGCACATGTACACATAAAAATCACAAGCAAGCACACAAACATACACATGTATTTATACAAATACACATTCATGCATATACAGATGCAAAAGCATAGATGCATACATACACATATACATGAACGTGTGCCACTCCAAATAATCAAAGAGCTCTGTGTGAATGTTGAAGCTGGCACTCAGAATTTTCACTTCAATAAGACAAAATTGAATGCCTTCTGATTTATTACCCAGATATTTTGAATTAATGGACGATCAAAGACAATTTATCAGTGATTCTCTTTAGGGCACTTTTTACTTCCTGATTTCTCAAGCTGTAGATCAGAGGGTTTAACATGGGAATTACTACCACATAAAACACAGAAGCAAATTTATCTGAGTTTGGAGAATGGCTTGACTTGGGCTGCAGGTACATAAAAATGATTGTCCCATAAAATATAGTGATTGAAGTCAGATGGGATGCACAAGTGGAAAAGGCTTTCCTTCTTCCTTCAGCAGAGTGAATCCTCAGGATGGCAAAGACAATGCAGACATAAGAAATAATCACAATCACCAGAGAGCAAAGGGTGTTGAAGCCAGCGATGATTAGCAACATCAGCTCCTTGACATGAGTGTCAGAACAGGCCAGAGCAACTAAGGGAACATCATCACAGTAGAAGTGGTTGATCATATTAGCGCCACAGAAAGACAAGTGGAAGGTTGCCACTGCCTGAACAAGTCCCACAGTGAATCCATAAATGTATGTGCTGGGATGACCTGAAGACAGAGCTTCCTAGGCATGAGGACTGCATAGAGGAGAGGATTCCAGATGGCCACATACCTGTCATAGGCCATGACTGACAGCAGGAACATTTCACAAACAGCAAATGTGATGAAACAGCACACCTGAGTGGCACATGCATAGTAGCTTATACTTTTGACTTCCCGAAGAAAGTTTATGATTGTGTTTGGAGTAACTGAGGATGTATAACAGAAATCAACAAAAGCCAAGTGGCTGAGGAAAAAGTACATGGGTGTGTGGAGCTGAGGACTGACTTGGATTAACATAATCAGTCCTAGATTACCAAAGACAGTAGTTAAGTAGATGACTAGAAACACAGCAAAGAGGATGACCTCAAGTTCTGGGTCATCTGTCAGTCCTACAAGGATGAACTGATACACTGCTGAACTGTTACCTTGAGCCATAGACTGTACAAATGTATGCTACTAAAGAGCTGTCACCACAGTTGTTCCAAATGATTGTCTTCCTTTGGCTAAAATCATGTAGAAAACAGGAGTTAATTCTGATTCAATGTCCTATGTTGAACACTAACTGAGAATATCTTCATGCTGTGTCATCTTTTACAGCAAATCATTTTTTTGTTTAGAAATTCCAAAGTCTGAATCTGTAGGGAAATTTTTATGGACAGAAACATGGTCTTTCATAGCTTTGTATAAATATCCTATCTTTATTTTTTTCATATTCATAGATAACTGAAAATTAATTAAATATAGTATATTAAATTATTATAATTAACTGAATACATTCTAACATTTCCAGTTCTTCTTCTGGAATGCTTTAATTAGGGATAAAACATTTTAAATATTGACTTCAGAAATCCTTATATGAAAGACTCAACAGATTTTGAGTTTCTTGTATGTACCATATAGTCAAGACAATTTTTAAATTTAAAAATATTGTTTCAAATTTCAATTATTTTCAGATTTCTTTAGCTATTATATAGTATTTGCAAATTTAATGGAGGGACTGTGTACACATGTATCTCATATATATATATATATATATATATATATATATATATATTTCCTGTTTACCCATCAGATCACAGATCACAGATATCATATATGTATATATGATATATTTACATACATATATAGTTATGCGATGTGTTTGTCTTTGGAATTATAAAATGTGTTTAACATTTTTTAGAAAAGGAAAAACATACTATTTATTATATGTTTTATATGCGTGAATATAAAGCAACAACTAGAAACATCTTCAATGAGCTTTCAAATGTAGAAGTAGATTCCTGATTCTTCTAAATGAGGCAGGACTATTAAAATCACAGTGAATTGAGTCACAACAATCATGTAAAAAGAACACATACATATACAAAACCAAGCAAACAAACAAAGTTATAGATATAGCTACGCATGCTTGTAAATTCACACAGGGGTTCAAAAGCAGGAATATACAAGGAGGATTTTGGCTAGCTAAGGTAGCAAAAAATTAAAAAAAAATGAAACAAACAAACAAAGGTGTATTTTTCATTTTCTGTTGATCTAACCTCAAGTTAACGAAAAGGATAGAGATTGACAAAGACATCTGAGCTTCAAACTTGGCTGGCTTCTGAATGCATGTTCACAAATAGACTGCATAACAACAATTATATGCATCCAAACAAATAGATTTCAAAATCACAATTATATGCATCCAACACACACACACACACACACACACACACACACACACACACACACATACACACACAAGTACCATAACCACCACCACAACCATACCACAGTAGGCAAAGATTAGAGTTTTCAAGTTTCTTAACTATATTATTGTAAAAAAGAATCATCACATATGGCTTCAACTATCGCAATTTAAAGTTGATAAAAGTATTTTCTTTCACTATGGCAGTAATTGGACTTTCACCCAAGAACAGCCAGTTATAGAAAGGCAATCTATGCCATAAAAGTCAAATTTAGTTCTCTATCATATTAAAAATGTCTAAAGCTTAATCTGCAGAAGACTACTGTAGTCTAATAGTAATTTTAAGTATAGGAAATGAAACTCTTTTACAATGTTCTGGAGTGTTCTATCATAGCCTTGCTAATTTCTAAACCTTAATCATTTAACTTTCTTATTCACACATTGTTTTGGTAGTTTCATTGATATTGTGTGTAACCTGTCTATCTTTGGCTGTGATATTTTCAACTTCCTCCATATTTTCAATCCTGGATTTTTCTTTTAAAACTGTTTCCTTTCAGACTAGCTCTTTATTTCTTTTCAAAGTCCCTACATTTATCAGGTTTTACTGTACTTTAGATTAACATTTTATTTAGATATGAGCATTATTATTTTAATTAGTTTATTAATTATTATATCAATAAATTATTTAAATAAATAATGAAGCAATTAATTAGTTGATTGCTTATTCTATACCATTATTGCATAGATGTTTTATGCCTAATTCTTGGTTACTGTTTCCAATTACTGTTTTCTTGGTCAATTGTTCTTCCATAAGTCAAACATCCAGAGCTATGCACAGCTCCTTAAAACTAGTTTCTTGATATCTTCAACTGACCAATTCCTTTACCACTATATCTGCCCTTCCCATCTCCAGAGCTCCATCTTGAAAACTTTAGTCTCAAAAGTAATCAAATGAAAAGTGTTCAAAATTAAAATATTAATATATATTCTCAATATTTGAAATTTCTCTTTTTACATCAGTTATGATAGTGTAGATATTTTTCATTGGTTTCTATTCATTCTTTCAAATCCAGAAACTAAGCTTTGCTTAGTTAGTTATCTTCTTTATTCAATGTTTACGGTACATGGCTTAAGAGTAAGATTTGGTACTGAAAGTACATTTTTAATATTTAAAACATTCTTTTCCTCATTCCTACAAGATTTCAAATTCAGATATTTGAGATGCATTTGGAAATGTTCTTGGCTTTGATATTCTGTTTGAACTACTGGGAATACTATTTAATATTTACCTAAAAGTGAGGTATTCTGAACTGTACACCTTCCATATTAGTCATTGGCAGATCCTGGTTTTTCATTCAATGGAATCATTTCTGACATGGGGAAAAGCATTTCATACAATCTTTTTATCTTACTGGCAGATGTTCCACAAACTGTCCACTTCTCCCTGAATTTTTTTTTGTTTGCTGTGTAAGAAAGATCAGTGTATTCATATAAGTTTTGTACAGCCATATTTTGGCCCTGTACTCATCTCCAAAAGTACATTCATTCTATTATAATTTTATCAGTTTTTGTATTAGGTTAAAATATGTACAAAGTCTCCCCAGGCTTCCCTGCCAGGAAACCTTTCCCTTTTACACTCACCTGCAATGTACTTCTCCTTACTCTTCTAGTCTTAGTTATAAGATGCAGTGTAGCTCATTTTATTTCATTTATTTGTGTCCTGCATTGTTTACTTTTCTTGTGCTGCATATGAAAAGAAAATATCAGTGTGCCGGGCAGTCGTGGCACACGCCTTTAATCCCAGCACTTGGAAGGCAGAGGCAGGCGGATTTCTGAGTTCGAGGCCAACCTGGTCTACAGAATGATTTCCAGGACAGCCAGGGCTACACAGAGAAACCCTGTCTCGAAAAACCAAATAAATAAATAAATAAACAAACAAACAAACAAACAAATAAATAAAAAAAAAAATATCAGTGTTCTAAGATCTTCATTTTTCCTATTTTGATCAGCCTAAAATCCAGATTTATGGAAGGGTAACTCCATTATAGTCTTGGCTCCTTCTTCGGGTTTCTCTTTGAAAATACCCTACTAACTAGCTCTAAATCATATCAAGTCAATAACAGGAATAATCCACCACAAATCTCTGTTTATTATAGTCTAACATTATATCTCAGCAGTTCAATGAATTGTTCTTTTCAAGGTTATCAATAGCTTCCTTCTTCCCAAATGCAATCTGGTTTCTTATTTGGCTTGTGTGAAGCATTACGCCATTGACATCACCATTCACAGTGAAAACTGTGACTATTTTGCCAGTTCTTCACCCAAATATCTGCATTTTCACTTCTTTCTCCTAATCTTTATATAGTGACTTTCCTTTATTTATGCTGAAAGTAATACACTTAACTTCATATACAAATTCATATTATATATGTTCATTCTTTTTAAAGATGTTCATATACCTCTAGGGGACAATGATGAATCAAAAGTAGATTTCTATGCTTAATGTCTTACCCAGTTGCTGTAATTTTCAATTTTTATATTCCACAGGCACCTATATTTCACATATATAAATTCAAAGAAGTGTTAAATTAAAAATAGTCCTACCCCAATATTATACACTGGAATGCACAGAAAAAATTCTGCTAAGCTTGGTGTGACCTCTGAAATATATATACTTCTATGAAGAACATTTAGTAGTTGAATGTAACTCATCATTTAACATGTAACAGTGAATAGAAACACCTAATAAAAGATTAGATATCTTCAACAAATGATTAAAATGTTTGTTTCTCTAAACCCTTTTTGCCTACTTAGCTACTTTTAAGTGCTTACTCTGTAAATACCACTTTTTAAAAGTTCCCGATAGTTGAATCTGGTATACCTTGAGGCAAGCTGTATGTGTGACACTAGTTGTTAATTTTTCTGGCTATTTAAATGTATTTCATAGATGACTTCGCACTATTCAATGGTTTTGTGAATTACATAATGCTAAGTAAATTGAGCTGGAAATATAATGATGTTCCACAAACATGATTAATTTTGCTACTGTTGATCTGTTGGGACCTAATTTTTAAAATAGGCAAAATAACACATTAAATCCTAGATCAGTATACCGATCCCAGGTGTAATCAAATGTTAGAAAACACTAGGACTTTTTTCTTTAAAATATGAGAAGTAACACCAGACAAAATTTGTGTTTTGATTACTTCTTATACAGTTTAGTTTTTACAGCAAATATATTTCACAAGCTGAACATGTGATAAAGAATCACAGCTGAATGACATATGCCAATAAAATCATATATTTAACTTTTCAGAGAAAATCCATGATTGTGGTGAGGTGACATGGAAGTTATACTAGATGTTAATAAAACTAAGTGGTTGAAGAGAAGGTACATGGCAGTGTGAACAAATACTACTTTTCTACAGGAGGTAGTCTCTTCAGGTTCATATCCCCACTACTATGTGTCTAAACTAAGGTCACCCTCTTTGACTCCTGGGAGCCTTCCCCATCCCAGGTCTCTGGTACATCCCCATCCCCTACATATGATCCTGACCCTCTCCCATTCCTCTCTCCATACCCTCTCACACCCTGTTCCCTTTCTCCATCTGCCTCCTATGACTATTTTAGTCCCCCTCTAAGTTACATTTAAACAGCCTTACTTGGGTCTTCCTTCTTATTTAGCTTCTATAGTTCTATGGAGTAGATCTTGGTATCCTGTACTTTATGAGTAATATCTACTTATATGTGAGTAAATATCACGCATGTTCTTTTGGGTCTGGTGGAACATCTATTGGGTATATGCTCAGGAGTGGTATAGATGGGTTTTCAGGTAGAACTATTTCCAAATTTTTGAGAAACTGCCACATTGATTTTGAGTAGTTGTATAAGTTTGCACTCCCAAAAGCAATAGAAGACTATTTCCCTTTATATCTTCCTCATCATGTGCTGTCATTTGAGTTTGTATTTTCCCTATGACTATGGAGGTTGAACACTTCTTTAAGTGTGTCTCAAAAGTCCTCTATTGAGAATACTCTGTTTAAGCTCTGTAGTCCATTTTTAATTGGGTTATTTGGTCTTTTGAAGTCTAACTTCTTAAGTTTTTTTTTTTTTTTTTTTTTTATGTATTATGGGTATTAGCCCTCTTTCAGATGTAGAATTAGTGAAGATATTTTCCCAATCTCTAAACTGCCATTTTATCTTATTGACAGTGTCTTTCAACTTATAGAAGCTTTTCAGTTTCATGAGGTCTCATTTATCTGTTGTTGATCTTTGAACCTGATCCATTGGTGTTCTATTCAACAAATTGTCCCCTGTATTAAAGCATTCAAGGCTATTTTCTACTTTCTCTTCTATTAGATTTAGTGTTTCTGATTTTATGTTGAGGTCTTTGATCTACTTGGACTTGAGTTTTATAAAGGCTGATAAATATGGATCTATTTTTACTCTTCTACATTCAGACATCCAGTTATACCAACACCATTTGTTGAAGATGCTCTCCCTTTTCCATTGTATTGCTTTAGCTTGTCAATAATCAAGTTTCTGTAAATTTATGGGTTTATTTCTGTGTCCTTGAGTATATTCTATTGATCAATCTCTAAGTTTCTATACCAATACCGTGTTATTTTTGTTACTATTGCTTTGTAATACAACTTGAGATCAAGTATTATGATTCTTCCAGAGTTCTTTCATTGTTAAAGATTGTTTTGGGCATCTTGTTTATGTTGTTGTTGTTGCTATTGTTGATTTTCCATATAAAATTGAGAATTGCTCATTCAAAGTCTGTAAAAAATATATGTTGAAATTTTGTGAGAATTGCATTGTTGTTGTAGATTGCTTTTGGTAAGATCGGCAATTTTCACTATGTTAATTCTTACAATCCACGAGCATGGCAGATCTTTCCAACTTCTGATTTCTTCAATTTCTTTCTTGAGGGACTTGAAATTCTTATCATAAAGGTCTTTCACTTGCTTGGTTAGAGTTACATCCAGACATTTTATATTATTTGTGGCTATTTTGAAGGGGATTTATCAGCTGTAGAAGTCTCTAATAGAGTTTTGGGTGCCCCTTATGTATACTATCATATAATCTATGAATAACAATTCTTGGGTTTATTATTTCCAATTTTCAAGCTAGTGATTGAATGTGGTAAAAAAATGTTTGTTTTCTTGTTTACTATTATTATTTATAGCATTGCTGTTGTCTTGCTTTTGTAAAAATCTCCTTCAAGTTCTACTAATTGTCGTTTATTAAACTCTTTGCCCATGCTAAATCATTCAATATTCTGAAAAAAATTCATAAGAAAAGTAATTCTTTTACTTAATTTTAAAATTGTGGAAATATGGATTTTGTCCAAAATCTAATAAACATGAAAACCAGAACTACAACACTCTTTGTACAGTACACACAAGCCTTCACAATGCTTATGACTAATTTGAAGGACTTTGATTTTCTTGGTCTTTTTGTATCTTTTCTCTTCCCAGAATTATTGTCCCTATTAATACTTAAATATTGAGCTGAAGCTTTTATATATATTGATAATTTTGTTCTTTTAATGTTAACAATCACATAGAAATATAAACCAGGGTTTTCTTGGGAAATATTCCAAAAGACTTGGGCTACTCAATAACCTTATATTAATAAGCTAGTTCCAAAGCAATGAGACAGTCCCTAAATAGTCTCTGGAATTTGTCTTCAGAGAATAAGCTACACTTAACATGTGGTCCTTTAGTCAAACCATCAAAATTACTATCATGTATTTTTGTTTTATTGCATATTTAAGTAAATTCTTAATTTTTATACCCATATCTAAGGCATTTGTGATGTTCTTATATCAATATAAAATTATTATTATTAGTATAGTTAGTAGTAGTAGTAGTAGTAGTAGTAGTAGTATGTTTGTATACTGACCAGGCCAGCCTAGTCAGTTCAACAGGTTCTCCAGTGCAGGAGTGAGGATTAAAAAGAAAAAAGACAATTAGACAACATTGTAGCATGACCCCAGCCAGTTCTGAGGCTGAAGGTAGGTTTATTCTTTCTCAATCTGCTTTTATATCATTTTAATTATATGCAAGTATTAAGGTCAGTTCTAGGTTGAAGAACTAACAATACAATAAATGCAAATAGTCAAGGAACAAGCAAGACAATAAACAGCGCCCCATGATCACTCCTGTGATCACTGATTCTAAGGGCTTTTTAGGATGACCAAAATATCTGAGCCTATTTCCCTGTCCTAGCCTAAAGTCATATTCATGCCTGAAGCCTACGTCTTTGTTCTAGCCTAAGATTTAGATTCCTGCCTGAAATTACTTCCCTGTTTTAGCCTAAAATTAGATTCCTGCCTGAACTTACTTCCTTGTCATGGCCCAATATCAGATTACTACTGAAAGCCCATTTCGTTATCCTTGGCCAATGTCAGATTCTTGCCAAGCGGCTCCAAAAGCTCTCCACAGTATATGCATGTACGTGTATAAATATAGGTGCATATTTTTGTGGGAGGTATTAGAAAAAAAAATGTCAGTCTCCTGCCTGCCAGCTCTTAGTTCCCACACTAATGGTGCAGTGCAAAGATGCACGCCGGCTCTTGATTCTGGTGCCATGTTGACAGAAATGAGCATTACTGGGGGCTGGTACCTTGGCCCAGCCGAGTGTTCTCATCTCAACAGACTTTCTGGCAGGGCCATGCTAGCCACTCCATGGTAGTCCACCCCACGTTCAGCTGCCACACCACCCAACAACCAAGTAAATCAAAACTCTTGAGCTTAAAGATTAACCAATGGATTTATTAGCAAATGCTTAATACACAAGATGCCCACATAATTAGAATTGTTATCCCAATTACCTAACCTGAGACATCTAGAAACACATGGGTGACATCCACAGCCATCTTGCTTCCCTCCTTTCTTTGTCCTTTCATCCTCTTCTCTCTCCTCTCCCCAAACTTTTCTGCCTCACCTTCCCTTCTACTGCCCAATTACCAGCTCTAGCCTTTATTTTACAAATTAAGGTGGGCAGAAGGTTAACATGAAGTCACTTGTATACTTTTTCACAATTCCTCTGCAGCCCCTCCCAGGAAAGTGAAATTAGAATCAAAATACAAGACTGGGTCTATCCACAACAGAATATAGCTTTTGGTGAATTTAAATGATAACTTTTAAGAATCAGTTCTCATTAATAAATCTCTATGGACTAATTTAAAAACTAAAATTGTGAAGTTTGGGGATAACAAATTTTGTGGAGAATATGTCTCATTTTAGATCTGGATGGAAATTTTGCTATTCATAAGTTTGTGTTATAAAAAGTTGTAATTACATATAAAATAATCAAATTATTCATTTCATCATCAAGAATACAAACATTTGCCTTCCAGTCTGGGCAAAACAGAGTAATCAGCCCTTAATAATTCTGCATCACTAGGTCTGTCAGATGATCCTGGGCCCTGAATATCTGATGCTCCAAGGTTTTGTAAATAGGGACTGTCCAGGTATTCAGCGGTCTCCATAAATTGGCTAAGTTTTAGAAGCTATGCTTTGTGCTTCCCAAAATTTCAGTTAATTCCCTCATTCTGGATTTCTGACAGGATTGAAGACTTATAATCTCATAGCCAATCCCAGCTATTTACTTTGAGAGAAAAGATTTGAGAGGATGGTTTCAGCTGACACTCATTCTATAGCCAAGAAAAAAGCCAGGTTCAGAACTAAGTCTTTGAGTTAGGAGAGATGACAGAGGTTCTGGTTAGTCAACAAAATGATGGGCTGGGTATTAGGTCTATCTTGTATCTTACTGATACAAATTGGTATAGTTATACTCTAATCGTATTTTGAGAGAAAAGTTTTATCTTAATAGGAAGGGTGATATGTAGGAGGAGCTAAGGTGGGAGGAGTAAGGAGAAGAGAGGAGGAGTAAGGAGAGGAGGAGAGGAGGAGCTAGGAGATGAAAGGAGGGGGAGGGGAACATGGAGGTGGTTGTTAGTGTGTTTCTGCCAGTCAAAGATAGTTGGTATATCTAAGTTGGGTATTGGGTTACACTTCTGATTGTATGGGCATCTTGTTATTGAGCATTACCAAACTTATAAAGCCTTTGATTAACATTTTAAAGAAAAGTTACTAATAAACAAAGAATGTAAACATTTAAATAATGAATAAATATGTTGATGAGTAAAACCTCTTTGGGAATTGGTCAACATGGATTCGTTGTTATCAGTGATATGAAGCATCCCCAGTACATTTCCATTAACAAATTGTATTTGGTTTTGGTTTATGTGTGGGTGTGTGCATGTGTGCTTATAGACATAGGCTAAAATTATTGTAACTTTAACAAAATTTAGGGCAGTTATTTGTGCATATTTATATTAAAACAATGCACTTTATGTTAGATTTTTCCATGTGTAAGTTATATTTCATTTCAGTATATTGAATGGATTGTAGTGACCTCAAAAGAACAGAGGCCTACCTGAATGAAATATATGTAATTGTTATACTTTAATTTAAACAAATTTAAAATCCCTACAGTAATTTGCATACTACTAATAAAATATGTGATATTTATTGTCTCTTTGATATATAAATTGATCTTACTACACATTCTGGACTTCTATTATTTCACTCATTAGTTTATTCTATTTAACATAATAAGTGTATTGATTTACGAAAAGTACTGGTTTATTTTTACTTTATGTGTGTGGTGTTTTGCCTGAGTAAATGTCTATCCAGTATGTATGTGCCTGGTGTCTTCAGAGAGAAGAACAGGGAATCAGATCCCCTGAAACTGAAATTTTGGGAGCTGTAGCTGCCATAAGAATGGTAAGAATCAAACCCATATCCTCTGTGAGAAAGACAAATGGCTTAAAGGCCGAGCCTTCTCTAGAGCCTGGTCATTATTTGGTTATTTACAAGCATGTGGACATGATAAGTAAATGACCTCCCTATGCTCAAAAGCATTAACTCATTTTATATTGTTTTATCCAATAAAAGTAGTAATTTTATGTGGGGCGGTGAGCTATGAGAAACAGTGCGCCTGGTTGAATGAGCTTCTAAACCCCAGAGAACCCCTGGGATGGGAGGAGCATCTAGCTCTGTTCCTGGGCCTCTGGCTCTCTCAGCTTCAGCCCTCCACAGCCCCTCCCACAGAGAGGTCTATGGCCATCAGTCACAAAGGAGTAGCACCCCCACATGCAATGAGGCATCCCCAAGCTCTCAGACCATGCCAAAAGGGTTACTGCTGCCCACCCCAAACTGTATATATTTAGCCTAACTCAGAAGTAAAGTGTGTGTGAGATTCATCTCGTTGTCAGAGAGCTTCTTTCATGGACCCTCTTCGCCAGCCAGCCAGCACCTCACGGGACACTTCACCAGTGCATCAAGAAAGAGCTGTGACACTGGAAAAGAGATCTGCTCTCCCTCCCCCCACCTTCCCCCACCCCCCAGCTAGCCAGTACTTCCCAGCTTAGCAGAGAGCTGTAACACTTTTCCCCTCTTCACCTCAGAGACATGGAGACAGGGTCTGAGGAGGCAGAGGCAGCAGTGGGCTCTCCCTGTCCACACTCCCTCCCTCTGGGACTGTTCACAGCCAGAGGCAGCAGGCTGTTCTCACCCTGTCCTCAGGCAAGCAGAAGATTCCCGTGGGACGCCACCTGGAGCTGGTCCCACAATTTTAAAATGTTTTAGCATGAACTGTCACTGTATATGTATTTAAGTAGTCATAGAGTCTCAAGGATTTAATTTTGAGATGCAGAAGGACTTTTTAATCACCAATCTATCAAACACTGCTGCTGTCAATGTAATATTCCAGACCACAGGAATAGTGCCTAAGCCCAGCCAAGTACACTAACTAAACTACATTTTCTCTTGGTTTGCCATTTTACCCTTTTCAGGTTGTGTGGTTCTAGAAAACTGTAGCCTTGTAGTCTGCCATCTTCCATGAGTATCCAGACCTGAGATAATACAACTGTCTTCACTTTCAACAAATTGGTCAAATATGTACATAAACTTCCTGACTACCTGTTCTATTAGCCTTGTGATATTTAAAATATTTCCTAAACAGTTTCCCTAGGTTGTTTCCAGGCAGAAATATTTTCCCAATTAGGCTACATTAAAAATAAAATTTATTCCCCCCTTTTACTACTTGTCTCTGGTTAAGCACAGCAAGTATTCAAACCAAGCCTATTTAGAAACCCATCCAAACCTAATTCTGACCTTTAGAACTCTGGAAACATTTGTATAGATCTAGTGAGAAATACACTGTAGATATTAAAAATGTTTCTTTATGATTTTACAAAATGAAATACAATCCATGGTTCTTCCAGGTGCTAAATACATGGGTGTTAGTGAAAATACAAACTACTTTAAATGCTTCCTCAACAAGCTACTAAAAAAAATTAACTTAATCATCCCATTTAAATGAATGATCCAGAAGTGATAAAGGAAAATAAATGTGGTGTTATAATTCACTAAATAAGGTATTATAATTGAACATCTGCAAGCAAAATACCTTTTCTTTTTTTCACTAATCAAACATCACTGGTTTCTTTCCATTCATGGCGATGAGTATTTTATGTAGATTATTTTAGGGAACCTAAAACAATATCTGAAAATATGTTCATTAACAACCTCATGCAAAAAAATTACAAATTCATAAAATATTTAAAGATGTATCGTGAGGTAACTCCATTATATAATGTGTGTGTAGTGTGTGTGTGTGCACTATATGTGTTTGGGTGCAATGTATGTGAATGTAAATGCATTTGTGGAGGGACAGGTTACTATCCTCTCTCTCTTCACCTTATATTTTAAAATCATTGCTCTCACTGAATCCAGAGTTCATTCACTGGCTCATCTAACTGGGCAGGATTCCTCCTGTCTCTGCTCCCATGTGCTAGGGTTAAACAGACACTTACATGCTGATTTTGCTTTTTAATATGAGTGCTGAGGAATTGAACTAAGATCCTTACTCTTAGGCAGCAAGAATATTGACCACTGATATCTATCTATCTTTTTGGTCCCTTATCATTTAAAACTTAATCATACATTTATGTTTTCATTTTGTTTATTTTAAAGGGAAAATTACCATTTGTAACTGCTTCACAATTAATTATTACACAACTACCTACAGTCCTTGATATGCTAACATGGTAAAGAATCAGAAATATTTTTAAAACTCTTATTACATTACTACATCCAGATTATCTTGTATTGTTGAAATATAAGATAAAAGAGTTAATCTATTAAAATAGAAGCTGAAGTGTTCAACACTGTACAGATTCCAGAAATAGATCTAATTCCATATACTATATTCATGGATATAAGACATATATGATGTGTGAAAATGTATATAAATTATATAACATAAAATTAATGATGAAGACATGCTGCAACATTAAGATAAATTTTGACACATATGTATATAGATCACCAATATAACTCCTGTAGATCATGTGCCAGACTCTGAGTTTCAACATGGGCTATACACAAATACACACACACACACACACACATATATGTATACTGTATTATGTATATGTATATAAATGTATATGGACACATATACATAAAAAAACACAAGCAAGCACACAAACATACACATGCATATATATGACATACATAGTCATTCATGAATATACAGATGCATCCACATATATGCATACATACACATATACATGAAAACCTGTAAAATTCAAATGAACCATGGAGCTCTGTATGAATGTTGGAACTGGAATTCAGCATTTTCACATCAAATAAGACACAATTAAGTATCTTCTGACTACTATCCAGATATTTTGGATTAATAGATGATCAAAGACAATTTATCAGTGATTCTTTTTAGGGCACTTTTTACCTCCTGATTTCTCAAGCTGTAGATCAGTGGGTTTAACATGGGAATTACTACCACATAAAACACAGAAGCAAATTTATCTGTGTTTAGAGAATGGCTTGACTTGGGCTGCAGGTACATAAAAATGATTGTCCCATAAAATATGGTGATTGATGTCACATGGGATGCACAAGTGGAAAAGGCTTTCCTTCTTCCTTCAGCAGAATGAATCCTCAGGATGGCAAAGACAATGCAGACATAAGAAATAATCACAATCACCAGAGAGCAAAGGGTGTTGAAGCCAGCGATGATTAGCAACATCAGCTCCTTGACATGAGTGTCAGAACAGGCCAGAGCAACTAAGGGAACATCATCACAGTAGAAGTGGTTGACCACATTGGAGCCACAGAAAGACAAGTGGAAGTTGCCACTGCCTGAACAAGTCCCACAGTGAATCCATAAACGTATGTGTGGCGATACCTGAAGACAGAGCTTCCTAGGCATGAGGACTGCATAGAGGAGAGGGTTCCAGATGGCCACATACCTGTCATAGGCCATGACTGACAGCAAGAACATTTCACAAACAACAAATGTGATGAAACAGCACACCTGGGTGGCACATGCATAGAAGGTTATACTTTTGACTTCTCGAAGAAAGTTTATGATTGTGTTTGGAGTAACTGAGGATGTATAACAGAAATCAACAAAAGCCAAGTGGCTGAGGAAAAAGTACATGGGTGTGTGAAGCTGAGGGCTGACTTGAATTAACATAATCAGTCCTAGATTACCAAAGACAGTAGTTAAGTAGATGACTAGAAACACAGCAAAGAGGATGACCTCAAGTTCTGGGTCATCTGTCAGTCCTACAAGGATGAACTGATACACTGCTGAACTGTTACCTTGAGCCATAGACTTTACAAGTGCATACTACTAAAGAGCTGTCACCACACTTGTTCCAAATGATTGTCTTCCTTTGGATATAATCATGCATAAAAGAAGAGTTAATTCTGATTAGCTGGTCTTAGGTTGAATATCTTCTTACTGTATCTGGTTTTACAGCAAATCATTTTTCTTGTCTAGAAATTCCAAAGTGTGAATCTGTAGGGAATTTTTTATGGGTAGAAAGATGGCCTTTCATAACTGTATAAATATTTTATCCTTATACTATTTCTTTCATAGTAAGGAATAATTGAAAATTAATTGTATATAATATATTAAATTACCCTAATCATGTGAATACTTTCTTAAATTTCCAGTCCTTCTTCTTCAATATATTAATTAGATATAAAAGTTTTTAAATATTGACTTCAGAAACAGATGAAAGACTCTTGACATATTTTGAATTACTTATTATCTATGTGTCATATAGTTAAGGCAATTTTTAAATTAAAAATATTATTTTGCATATCTATTATTCTCATAATTTTTTAGGTATTATACAGCAATTTCAAATGAAATGGAAGGGATGAATATACACACATAATAATATATACATATCTATGATATGTCTCATGTGTAAACATCATATCATATATATGCCATATATATAATTATAGTTATAGTTATATAATGTATATGTCATTGCCATTATAAAATGTATTTAACTTTTTAGAAAAGTAAAAACTATTTATTATATGTTTCATATACCTGAACAGAAAGGAACAACTTGGAACATCTTTTTTTTATTTTTTTAATTAATCTTTGTTTTGGGGTTTTTGTTTGTTTGTTTGTTTGTGTTTTTATTCTTTAATTTTATTTTTACAGTCCAGTCTTTATCCCCTTCCATGTCTGCCCTCTGACTGTTCCTCATCCCATACCTCCCCCTCCACCCCTGTGCCACTTGCATCTCCAAGAGGATGTCTTCACCCCCATCCCCCACCCTACCAGGCTTCCCCACTCCCTGGGGCCTCAAATCTCTTGAGGGTTAGGTGCACTTGGAACATCTTTAATGATCTTTTAAATGCAGAAGTGGATTCCCAATTCTTTAAAATGAGGCAGGACTATTCAAATCACAGTGTATTCAATCACAGCAAGAATTCCCAATATTCAGAAGCAAGAATGTCTAAGAAGTTTTGGCTAGCCAAGCTAGCAGAAAAAACATTTTTTTTTAATTTTTTTAAAAAAGGTGAACTTATGGTCTGTGAAAGATCTTACCTTATCATAATAAAAAGAATAGAGATAGACAAAGAGACATCTAAATCTCATATCTTGTTTGGCTTCTTAATGAATGTTGACTAATAAACTGTAAAATCACAGTTATATGCATCGGAACACACAAACACACACACATACCACTACGACCACCAAATAGGCAAAGCCCAGAGTTTTCAAGTTTCTTGACTAAATTATTGTAAAAAAGAGTCATCACATATGGCTCCAATTATCTAAAATTTAAAATTGATAAAAATATTTTCTTTCACTGAGGCAGTAATTTCACTCTCAATTTCCCAAGGCAAGTCAGTTACCCATAGTGGATGCAAAGAATAAGAATTCCTCCTAGTTATGCCATATAAATCCAGTTTAGTTCTCTATCATATGAAAAATGTCTGAAGCTTAATCTGCAGAAGTCTACTGTAGTCTAATAGGAATTGTAACTCTAGAAAATGAAACTATTTTTAAAATGTTCCGGAATGTTCTATCATAGCCTTCTAAACTCTAATCATTTTCTTTCGTTATTCTCACATTTGTTAGTAGTTTCACTGTAATTGTGTGTACCATGTCTACCTTTGGCTTGATATTAACAACTTCCTCTATATTTTCAATCCTAGGATTTTCCTTTACAGTTGCTTCCTTTCAGACTAGTTCTCTGTTTCTTTCCAAAGTCCCTGCATATATCAGGTTTTGCAGTAGGCTATATTGTTGTGATAGGAAGCATTATTCTTTTTAATTACTTAATTAATGATTATATTAATAAATTAGTTAAATAATTAATAAAGAAGTTAATTAATTGATAGATTATGCCACACTTACTCTTACTCAGATGTTTTATGACTAATTCTTGGTTGCTGTTTCCACTTACCTTTTTTTTTTTGGACAATTATTCTTCTACAAGTCAATTGTCCAGAGCTACACACAGCTCTTCCTTAAAACAAGTTTCTCAATATCTTCATCTGACCAACCTCTTTACCACTATATCTGATTTTTCCATTTCCACAGCTCCATCTTGAAATTTGTTTGTCTGAAAAATAATCAAATGAAAAAAGTTCAAAATTAAAATATTAATATATTTTTGCAATATTGGCCCTTTCTCTTTTTACCTCAGCTATGATGGTATACATTTATTCATTTGCTACTATTCATTCTTTCAATTCCAGAAATTAAATTTAATTAATTTTGTCTCCTTTATTCAGTGTTTACCCTACAAGTCTTAAGTGCATAATTTATTAGTTTAAGTACGTTTTCTAATATTTAAACCTTCTTTTCCTCATTCCTTCAAGATTTTCAAATTTTTGGCTTGACATTCTTTTTGAATTACCAGTAATATTATTTCATATTTGCCAAAAAGTAAGCTGTTCTCAACTGTCCACTTCCCATATTAGTCATTTTCAGATCCTGGTTATTCATTCCTGCAGTTGTGTCTCAAACTGTGTACTTCCCCTGAATTCTTATCACTTTGCTGTGTGGGAAAGATCAGTGTATGTATATAGGTTTTATATACTCATATGTTGTCTCTGTACTCATTTGTACAATACCATTCATTTTATTATAATTATTTCAGTTTTTGCATTAGCTTAAAATATGTACAAAGTCTCCCCAGGCTTCCCTGCCATGAATTTCTTCCCTTTTACACTCACCTGCTATGTACCCTTCATTACTCTTCTAGTCTTAGCTATGAGAAAAAGCCATGTAACTCATTTCCTTATGTACATTTGCATGAAGTATTTGTTACTTTTCTTTTCCAGTATGTAAAAAGAAAATATCAGTGTTCAAATCTCTTTCTCATTTTTCCCATTTTACTCAGCCTGGAAACCCAGTTTATAAAAGAGTATCATCACAACGGAGATGGATATTTTCTTCAGTTTGCTTTTGAAATACCCTAATAACCATCCCCAATCTAATCAAGTCAACAACAGGAATAATCCACCACACATATCGGTTTATTATAGCATGACATTTGTTCTCAGCATTCATGACTTATTCTTTCCAAGGTTACATACAGTTTCTTTCCTCCCAAATACAAGTTTTTTTTTGTGTTGTTGTTTTTAAACTTGACTTGGCATAAGCACTAGGCCATTGACATCACTTTCACAGTTAAAAATAGTGATTTTTGGCTATCTTCACCTAAAATTTTTTCACAAGAAAAAGTCAAGATAGCTCATTTCCTCATGTACATTTCTCTTTCTCTTAACCCTTAATCTAGTGGCTTGACTTCTTTTATTAATGCTTAAATTAATATCCTTAACATCATATACCAATTTGCATTATACTTGCATATTCTTGCTAGAGATTGTCATGTACCACTGTGGACAAAGATTACTTCTTTCTTGGTAAAGCAAAGGTATAGATTTCTATACAAAAATCTGATCCATCACCCAAGCACACATATCCAACTGCTTACATGCAACTTTTGATTTTCATATTCCATGGACATTTATATGTAACAAAAAGGTTTGATTACAAGTAGTCTTACCCCAATATTATACATTGGAATAAACAGAGAAAATTCTGCTAAGCTTGGTGTGGCCTCTGAAGTATATCTACTTCTTCAAATAAAACTTAAAAGTTGATTGTGACTCATCATTTAACATGTAACAACCAAACAATAAAAACACTTAATAAAAGGTTAGACTTCTTCAACAAATCGTTAAAATGTTTGCTTCTCTAAGCCTTTTTGCCTATTTAGACACCTTTGAATGCTTACTCTATAAATAACACTTTTAGAAAGTTCCCAAAAGGTGAGTCTGATATACCTGAAGGCAAGATCTGTGTTCTTATTTTTTCCACCAGTTCTTATTTTTCAGGCAATTTAAATGTATTTCATAGATGTCTTGGGGCTATTGAATGTTTGTGTGTGTGTGTTGTGTGTGTGTGTGTGTGTGTGAATTATATACTGCTAAATAAATTGAGCTGAAAACATAATGATGTTTCACAAACATGATTAATTATGCTGGTTGATCTATTGGGACCTAATGTTTAAAATAGTCAAAATAAGTAGTACATCATATACTGATCCCAAGTGTAATTGAATGTTAAAAAATACTAGGACTGTTTTCTTTAGAAATATGAGAAATAACACCACAAAAATATGTGTTTTGAATACTTTCATATACAATAATTTCTTACAGCAAGTACATTTTATAAACTAAACAGTGACAAAGAAACACAACTGAGTGGCACGTGCAAATAAAAATCATACTTTCATACAGAAATTTTGTGATTGTGGTTGAGGTGCCACAGGAATTATAACAGGAGTTACCAAATGACCCAACCCGCTGGTCTTGGTTATTCGTGGGGTTCAAGCAAGGGGGACCTCACCTGAAAAGGAACATGGAGAGAGAAGGAACGGAGGCCAAGCAACAGGAAGTTGCAGCTTACAATATATATTCTAGGCAAGGGAGGAAGCGGAACAGAGAACAGGGCGGGGATCTCTTGGCAGCGCATTCTGCGGTTCTTTATGAACAGGAAATCCTTCTTAGTTGTAGGTCAGATTCTCCCAAAAGAGGCGGTTATTGCCTAGGCCATCTCATGTTGTAACCAGCTCCCAGGAAATGCCAGACCTTGCAGGTCTGGGACCTGAGACCGGAGAACATCCTTACTGACTAATCCTTCCAGAACAGAGGGCAATTCCCTGAGGCTCTCTTGGAACAGCAGGTATTTTTTTTTGAGCTTGCTCCCAACAATCAAAGGCTAAGTGACTCAGGAAAATGTATATGGGTGTGTGAAGTTGACAGCTGGCTTGGATTAACACAATCAGTCCTAAAATTGTAATGAGTGTAGTTAAGTGGTGATTAGAAACACAGCAAAGAGGATGGGTGGAAGTTCTGGATCATCTGTCAAACCTACAAGGATGAGCTCATGCCAGGAACTAGCCTGGCCTGGAATAACCAACAGGACACAGCATTGGAAGTTGGACATAGAGGGAACCTTAAAGACTGATGGTCTTTGGCCTTCTAGCTCTCTAACTATACTGAATGCTTGCTGATAACTTCTAAAATGTCCTAGACAATTTTAGCTAATTCTATGGTTATAAACCACCGGCTTGGGTGATGCAACAGGGAATTAAGTAAAATATATATGTGTATGTATATGTGTATATTGATATCACTCCCTTCTCTGTCCAGACAACCAGAACCTCTCTGGCTAGTCTGGTTAACTCTTTGTGAACCAGAGAGGAAGGAAAGGAAAAGAATTAAGATAGAATAAGATGCTTTGTACAAATATGCACAGACACATATACATTCATATACATTTACATTTTCATTCACATTCTTGTGTATACATTAGCACATTCACATCTTTGTTGGGCCCAACCACCTGTATCATACACTCCACAAGTATTCACACATGCTAGCATACACACAAAAATATACCTCTACATGTATATATAGAAAGACAGATATATACATTTAGATGGCTGTGATGGCCTGGATGGCTGGATGGCTGGATGGAGGCAGAGCTCCCCAAGCCAAGCCATTCTACCGATAATTCTATGTGCTTTTCCCTGGCCTTTTTATACCTTCTAGACAAAGATTTCTTTGAGGGAAGATTACCTCAGAGATAAGATATTACGTAAAATGTGGATGTTATAGAAGGATGTTGATATTAGGTGAAATGCAATGTTCATTATATTATCGTTATCAATGTTCAAGTAACAATTTTTACATGGACTTGCCTTAGCTAGTGCACACTGTGGCTATGTCCCTTTGGACCTAAATACTTTTCCTTGAACACAAAATTTATCCAAATCATTTCTCTTTTTATTTGTAATTATGATTGCCTATTGTATTTCATATATTATGATGCCTCTATTTACTATATGAGGAGTGTTTGGTACAGCTTTCATGATTCTAACTTTATTTACATCTTTTAGCAAAGCAACTAAGACATCCTTCAAATTTCTCAATTATTTATAGATTAAACAAAATAACCCTCACTTGATCAGGTCACATGTTGATGTAGTAAAGATGAAGTAATTTCTATCTTTATTGATCCATTACATATCATGGGCAGGGAGTGTATCACACTATTCATATGTCATAACATCTAGAAATTAAAGAAATTAGTAAATAAAAGTTTTCTTTAACATGTAGGAAATAATGCCAAGCTGGGCATGGCCTTTGCTGGGAAAGATTGACATGGTTCCTCTCCACAGGACTGGGCCAGCAGATATGAGCCTCTAGGATGGTGAAGGATGCTGTGGGTGTAAAGCTTGTTTGGATAATAATGTAAATATTTTACATTCCTCCTTTAAGGAATGTCCTCCATGATGACTTTAATGACTCCATGTTAACTAGGCAGCATGAGTCTAGGTGTTGAAGGTGTGGCTAATGTCTCTGCAAAATGGTAAATGCTGAGCCTTCAGGGCAGTCTTAAGGCTGTGCAAAAGAACTCTAAAAAACATGAGTTCAAAAATATATAATTTCTCAACTATGCAAAAATAAGGATGCAATATGAATTTTAAGGGACTTCACGAATCTAAACAAACAGAGGGAGTTGCATTAGTTAGTGACCTTGTCAGAAAACAATCAATCAAAAAACCAAAACAAACAAAAAAGCAAAGGCAGGCAGATACAAAGGCAGGCACATTCCTGAGTTACTGTCAGTCTGGGACAGAGCAAGGTTAGGCCCAGGTGTGACAGAAATGGTAATTTCAGGACAGGTAGACCCAGGCATAGTCTTCCTTTAATGGAGGCAGGGAAATCTTCTGAGGTTTTTTGCAATGTTACAAAAAAAAAAAAAAAAAAAAAGTGTGCTTGCTGTCTTCTAAGAATTAAGAAAATAGAGCAGAGGTCACCAGATGCTGATTCTTAGGATAATCAAAAGGAATCCTGAAGTAAATGACGGTATTGATCTGCAGGAGATGAGCTATCCAGAGAGAATTTTTTAGAATAGCAAGAGAGAACTGCTTGGAAAACTGGAATATAGGGAGAAAGTGATGTCTGGAGATCTCCAAAGGAAGTAGAAGAAAGAGAAAACAGGTTGGAAAGCTGTCTCCAGCAGAACATAAGCCACCAGCTTAGACCTATGATTTGACCTGAGTCCTTTGTTTCTCTGCTCCCAGAAACCACTTCCTCAGAACTCCTCTCCAAGCCAAGGCTGGTCCTTGGCAAAATAATATGCAAAATGCATTTTAATTTTCTTCTTACTTGAGTACACTTTATTACAGCTGTGAAATTTAGCAAAAGACATTGTACATTAGTGCAAATTGAGCTGATGTCAGATTTTGAAGGCTTGCAAGCCAAAATTAGTAATTTATTAAAGATTAAACTTTACATTCAAAAATGATAATCTGTCAAGAAATGATTAACTTTTAATGAAGCCATGAGTTCCTCATTGTTCAGCGGTACATTTGGTTCATTACCAAGAAATTCCTGTCTGAATGGTTTGTTCAAAGTGAAGAGGTCAGCTCAGGGCCTTTGGAAAATTCCACCAGGCTCCCTCCCTTCCCGGAAGGAAGAGGTCCTTGGATCATGTAGGCACCCCTCCCCTTCACAAAGAAGCTGATCACAATCACATTCCTCAGGAAGACCACAGGGGGGACCGACCACCATCCCCCCTTCACCAGATGAGGGTGCTACTGTAACTCTAGGGAGCAGAGCCTAGTTTACTGAGACCCCCTGAGTGAACCACTAGGCGACAAGAAATCACTGCAAAAAGCAAGAGGAATTCTAATGTTCCCAGCATTCTGGGACCACCCTGCACCCCAAAAGAAAGATGACCCTGTACCACTCATTCAGTGAGCTTTTATACAGTTCTTAGTTCATTAGACACTGTGATTAGCAGAACAGTGTGACTTTTTAAACTGGTCTCTAGGGAATCAGGTGACAAGGACCTCCCTTGTCTGTAGGTGGCAAGGGTTGGTCCATCATTCTGAAGGTGTCTATGTGATATGGGCCTTCCTCACCCACAGGTGAGTTCCTTCCATGTGATCTGAGGAATGTTAATCAGCCTCTACCTTCCTCTTCTGACTGTTAATTCAGCAAGTGTCCTCTGGGAATCTCTGAATCTCTGGGGTACCTGCATTACACAGGGCACTAGTGTAGGCCACAATTCCTGTGGCTGATCTGGAAAGCTTACAATCAAGCCATAAGATCCTTATCAGCCTGAAAAGTCATTTCTGCAGGGAGATCAAGAGCCAGGGTCAAGGGAGTGGCCTCCCACACTACCTCATTCCCTAAGGGTCAATCAGTTTAAAAGTCACACTGTTTTGCCAATCACGGTGTGCCTAATGGCTGTTGCCCTATTCTACCCCTGAAAGCTGTATAAAACCTGGCCAAACAGACTGTCTGGGTTGTCCCTCTCCTTAGGATGCAGGACAACCCCAGTGCTCTTGAACAATAAACTCCTCTTGCTTTTGCATTGAAAAACTCCATGTAATTTACTGGGGTGAGGGGTTTGGGATAAGGAGGTGTCCCTGGTAGCTTAGGCCCATTAGAGTCTTACAAAAGAAAAATATTTAAAATGAGATTAATTTTGTTTCCATGCATCAATGGGAAAATATTTAAATACAGGACAATTATAGAATTATCAGCACTATTTCTCTTCATATCTCTACATCATTATACAATAAACATTGGACAGAAAGATATAGAAGTAAAAAGGCACAAATTATTTTCAACAAAATACATGACATTTACTCATACAAAGTCTGTTTAGCCATGGGTTCACAGTTCTGTATTATTATTGTTATTATTATTATTATTATTATTATTATCATTATTATTATCACTTTAGTATTTCTTCTAGGCTCTGCCCAATATTGCCTAGTAATAGCCAGTTAGGCCTGGCTTGCTATAAAAGGGACTATTTGTCCTCTTTTCTTCTCTTTCTCCTGTTTTCGTTCACTGTCCCCTCTTTCTGCCTTTCTTCCCTTCTCAAATCCCCTTCCTGTGTCCCTAAATAAACTCTATTCTATACTATACCCGTCTTACAGCTGTTACATCATGGGGAAGGGATGCCTTAGCATGAGCTCCCTAAGGTACTTCCTCCCACTGCACCATACTGTGCTCTACAAAACATCTCCTTGGATAATGTAAGGGTTCATGATTCCCAAAGAATGACACCCAGACTCAAACAGTATGTGAATGCAAAGAGTGTTTTATTCTGCAGAAATCCAGCATGCTGGGGTCTCCCATCACCAAGATAGAGAGACAATCAAGTAATATCAAGAATCGATTTAAAGCACATTAGAGTTAAGGGTAAATGAGCTTTAACTTTCTCTATCTCTAGGCATTCCAGAACCATTACCAGGGTGTGGAGTTTGGAGCCTGGGTGTTTTATTGTTTTGTTTCCTATTTCCTATTAGTAATTGACTTGCCTGAGCTTGCTTGGAATTTCCCACTTCTAGTGGCCTAGTCTCCCAAACTGCAAATTTGAAGCCTGTCATGGAGTTACCCTAGCCTTCCAATAAAAGACATCAACTATTATCATCATGTCATTTTGGCTCTAATAACAGATGGGCTACAACATTTATTGTATGGAAGTCACTATATATAAGTGCATACGTTAATAACATTTTAAACACACTGGAAAGATATTCCAACTAGGTTGGAATGTTATAAGTTATAAGGACATTGAGATAATATTTTCACAGTTCTATTTCTGTATTAAAAGAAACACAGACCTTGCTAGGATAAAGTGACTGTCGACTTTCTTTCAAATTTCTGTTGACTAATTAATTAGAAAACCCTTCATCCCTAGACAGTTAGGGAAGTACGATTGTCACAGGGTTCAGGATGGTTTCAATCATGAGTTTAAAATTTGGTGAGAGAGATCAGGGAGTGAGTCTTGTGTTGTCTCTGTGTTATTTTCATGTGGGGACCCATGTAAGAAAATTGTGAGCTTGCTGTGTGCCGTGGGTGGGACAGAGTACAAAAAGTTCTTCCCACAAGGTGGCTTTCTATAAAGAGTTGCATAAACCATGATAAATAAGCACACTTGAAAACAAGGACAGGAAGGGAATGTTCTGAAATGCCAGAGCATAACCCTGAGTCCTGGAAGAACTCAGTAGAAACTTTATTCTTTGTCTTTAGCTTTATTTCTGTGGGACAGCAAAGGCTCTTTTCACGTGCCTAAGGAAGATAAGAGATAAAATATTGTGTATTTCTTTCTTGTACTTTTATTTACTTAAACTAACTGTAAACATAACCTCATGTTTGATTACTTTAAAGAAGAAGAAGAAGAAGAAGAAGAAGAAGAAGAGGAGGAGGAGGAGGAGGAGGAGGAGGAGGAGGAGGAGGAGGAGGAGGAGGGGGAGGAAGAAGGGGAAGGGAAAGAAGGGAAGGGGAAGAATAAGAAGAAGAAGAAGAAGAAGAAGAAGAAGAAGAAGAGGAGGAGGAGGAAGAAGATAATTGCTTTGTTTGTACTACTCTTGAGCTCAAATGCCTGCATTCCCCTAGTATCGTATGCAGGATTTTGGCACATCCTTTAATCTGAGGAGACCTAGCCTCAACGGCTACGGTGCAGGTTGACAATCTACTTTGGGCTTCCAATATCATAGTTGCTTCTTGACTGAGAAGAGGCAGCCACCTTGTGTTTCTCCTAATAAATCTTTGGGTGAGTTTTGCTGTATTGTGTGACTTAAGGAATTTCTTGATTCCAGACAACCAGGATACTTTTCCCTTCAGAGACATAATACTTACCACTGTTCCAGTTCTAGGAACTTTTGGATTTGTGAATAGGACACAAACAACACACACACACACACACACACACACACATAGTCTTGACTGCCTCAAAGGCTGGGCACTCATAAAGCATTTCCTGTTATCTCATGCCCAATTAAGGAAGTGGCCAGTGGCCACTGAGTCCATTTTTTTACATGGCTCATTGGCTCTTTCTCCTACAGCTTTTCAGACATAAATAGAGTACAACCACAACAAATATGTAAACCACAGAGTATCATATATAATTAACATCTAGTCTATCATATTTGTCAGTTAGATAAAGTACTGTACCATCATTCCTAACTAAAAGAGTTTATGATTCTATATCTGAATTATGTTTTGATTTTAACCTGTAATACCATCTGAAAACCATTCTTTTAACTCTATATCATATCATTTACTTTTAAACAGTTAGTCTTCAACTCTGTCAGAAATCCAAGAACGAATATTGCCTGAGTATATAGGAAGCACCAAACATAGCTTCTAAAATTTAAACAATTTTAGAAACAGCTGACTACCTGGACAGCACCTATTCCTTACAATGTTGGAGCATCTGTCTTTAGCCTTCTGGCCCAGAACCATCTGACAGACCTTGAAATGGAGCAGGAACTATGAAGGAATAGTTTGTTCTGTCTTGGCAAAACTAAACTGTCAACTATACTTTATTGTATGTTCTTTCCTGGACAGTATTTTTTTTTCTCTATAGATGGATAGGGCAATTTCTGTCCTATGGCTACTTTGTCAAGGTAAACGACATCTCCTGGAGGTAAAGATTCTCAATTGTTATTTGAAGGCAGGTGGGGAAGCTGTGAGGAGCAGACTTGTCTTATTGTCAAATGATCTTTAATCATAAAATAACATTAAATGTTACATTTTATGGATTTCTGATGTTTTTGAAGATTATCTATCTATGGAAAATATATTTGAACTATTAAATCTTACCTACTCTTAACCATTTCTATTTGAGTAAATTAAAAGCACTTCAATAAAATTAAAATAGACTCTAACATAACCACAAGTTTACTATCTGACTCTTAACTTGTATTTCTTAATCATCCTAAACAGTTTGTAATAGCACCTATTAGAAGTATTGGGTCAAGGGACTGGAGATATGGCTTAGTGGTTAAGAGCACTGTGTTCTTCCAGAGGTCTTAAGTTCAATCTCCAGCAACCACATGGTGGCTCACAACCATCTATAGTGTGATCTGATGCCCTCTTCTGGCTTGTAGGTTTACATGCAGATGGCAGTACTGGGTCAAAGCCTTGTATTCTTAAATGACTTGCATAGGCACAATACCTATCTAAGAGTAACTATTAATTTTAATACATATATAGATTATATTAATGAAAACCTTAATTCCTTATCAATATATAAATTCTGGGGCTGGAGAGATGGCTCAGCTTTTAGGAGCACCTAACTGCTCTTCCAGACTGCTCTTCCAGAGGTCCTGAGTTCAATTCCCAGAAACCACATGGTAGCTCACAACCATCTGTAATGGGGTCTGGTGCCCTCTTCTGGTGTATCCAAAGAGATCAAAGGTGGTGTACTCACATGCATAAAATACATAAATAAATCTTATATATAAGAAAAAAACAAAGAAGATAAATTCTATACCAATGTAAGAAATTGTAACTTTAATTTTCTATCAATCACAAAGATTTTTATCAATGTAAAATTACAGCCACACAATGTTTTGTTCAAGAATAGAATATAATCCATCCAATCTGTTTCCTCCCTGTTCAAAATTATGACCATTTTCAAATTATCCCTTAAAATGACAATCTAGCTATAATTTGAAAACAACCATAAACAGGCACCTAAACCAAGGGAATTAGGCTGACAACACTTCATGGCTTCTTCCTGCTGAATAGGAGCAATGAGAAATTCTTTTAAAATGTGGGAAGAGATAGGAAAATTAGAAAAAGTGGGGCTGGAGAGATGCTCAGCGGTTAAGAGCACTGACTGTTCTTCCAGAGGTCCTGAGTTCAGTTCCCAGCAACCACATGGTGGCTCAAGACCTCCGACACCCTAAATAAAAATATTTTAAAAAGAAAGAAAGAAAGAAAGAAAGAAAGAAAGAAAGAAAGAAAGAAAGAAAGAAAGAAAGAAAGCTTTAGCATCTGTTATCCAGTCTGTATATTTAGAGGCTCAATGCTTGACTGGAATTTTAATTGGTTCCGTCTAAAAAGTTGGATGAGGTGAGATCATCTGGCTCAGTAGCAATTCCTGAAGCTGTTTTGGAAGCAAGTCTCTGGACAGCATCAGGAAGCAGGAGGCTAGATCAGAAGGCCAGTTCAGCATCTCAGAGGATGAATCTTGGCAAAGTTGTACATGTATAATACATGACTCTCACTGTTGGGTTATACTGTGCATGGGTGGGTCTTAGCCCACTAAGGGGCTAAGCTCAGAGAGGCAGAGGTGTGGAAAGTTGACTGCACTCTCCACACACCGGGTGGGCCGGCCTCGGCTATGTGAAGTCCTGTGACCCTGCTAGGAATGGGAGAGCTCTTGGCTTTGGGCCAAAAGGTGTCCAGGAACCTGCTGGTTGTCAGGCTCTTGGGCCCCCAAGCACCACCGCTGGGGAGTCCGAAGAAGAACAAAGTGGAGGCGGGGTGGGGAGGGATGAGCTCAGGCTAAGTCCAGCAGGATGATAGTTTTTGGCTTGGTCACTGCTTTTTTGGCTTTGGTTGTCTGGTCGTCTCCAGCAGTTGGAATGCAGAGAGTTCTTCTGCAGGAGATTAGGCAGCAGCTCTGTGGATGGAAGCCTGCTCCACTGTTCCTTCCTCACAGCAAATTTCAAAGAAGAGAAACAATCCATGGTCCTAAGATGTTTATTGTCATGGTGGAAAGTAGATGAAAACTATATCCAGTATTTTCAGGGGTGCCTGAGGTTAAAATACCTTTTGCAAGGAGGAGGGTCTGGGAAGAAACATTTAGTTTGCTTTGCCCCTCAGGCCTTTAGGTACCTCAGTAATATGGAGATCGGTCTTAAGGCTCTGTGGCCTGTAGTCATGCCCTCAATCTGTTGAGGGGCTAGGGGTTGTTGTCCTACTGACTGAAAGTCACAGATCTATGGAGGTCTGCGGCCTGGAGTCAGGAGTCTGGAGTCTGGGAGCATGGTGAAACACATGCCATCCCTTAGGGTAACCTGCATCTCACCTGGGAACCCTCAGGATCACCTGGGGTCTCCGGAAGTTTCCAGCTGACACTTGACCAGAAACCAGGTTGCCTTTCATGGCCCGACATCTCACAGCTAAGATTTTAGTATCATTAAGATATTCATAAGGATTGTGCAGGGTGCGCAGTTCAGTTTAAGGATGAACCAATCTCTAACAGCTCCCTTTATCCGCTGGTTTATTTGTTTGTAATATTCCCCATTTGGAACCTCTCCACACCTAAGCTATAGAAACATTATCTTTCCCACGTCAGTGCTGTCTCTTGAATCTCATCTTAGTGATAGCTTGCTTTAATTTTATTAACCTATGATATTGGCGAGTGGTCTTTTACTCTTTTCTGGTGGGATTAAAAGGAGATGGGTAAATTCTCTGTGTGAAACAAGCTTGCATTTCCTTATTAGTATTTGTCTAATGTTCTGGAGAGTTTCCATATAAAGTTAAATGTAGATGGAGAATTTATGAATCATGTTACGATATAAGGAAAAGATCAAACACAATTCAGTGTTGATTTAAAAAAACTACCTTTATGATTGTTCAAACTTCAACTAAAATCCGGGTTCCTATAGCTGCTAGCCTTATTTGCTTTGGTTCATTTTACATGTTGCTTCAAATGCTTTCAGTCTTTAAATACAATTGAGTTGTTCAAAAAGTATTGATAATAATCCATTCCAAACAGTTCACCTTGCTTTTGATACAGGACAATATCGGGCAAATGGTAGGTTACTTTTATTTGAAAGTTGAGAACTAAATAGAAACCATAGCTCTCATCTTAAAGGGAAAAAGAAATAATTCATTCTAGAGCAATTTTGAGTGACCATGGCTTAGAAATAGTTCCATGTCCTGATGTGGAAACAGTTTCATGAACTTCTCATCATTTTATATAACAAAGTCATAAACCAAGGCAAGTTAAAAATACATTGGTGAGTACAAAGAAAGGCAGATACAGTGAGCTGGAAGGATCCATTCTACAGGACTAAAATGCTATCTGATGACATTCTTAGCCATTGGATTAACAGAAGCTAGAGGTTTGCTAAGTAAACACCTTCCAACTTTTTTATTATCACAATACGTTAATTCATAAACAGAGTTGGACAAGGGAAGGCCGAAACTAGTCCATGATAAACATTTTTCCTAAAAGTATAGATTCTTTGGTTTCTTTATTTTCCCCAAGAAATCTATATAGATTTTAAGTAGTTATTATACTAGAACCTAAAATTATTTTCATAAAACACACATATATGATTAGATTGCTAATGAGATAAGAATGAAATAATTCATGAGCCCTTAATATTTTTACTTTGTGCATTTTAAAATTAATAACGTGGTTCATTATAAAATGGAATACTACTCAGCTATTAAAAACAAAGACATTCTGAATTTCACAGGCAAATGATGGAACTAGAAAATATCAACCTGAGTAATGTAACCCAGACTCAAAAGGGCATGCATGGTATAAAGGTCTGAAAATCACTAAGGAAAGACCCCAGACTTAGAGTATGCAAAGAAAAAGAGTGTTTATTCCATAGAAACACCCAGCATATGGAGGTCAATCATTCATTCAGAAGGTACCCCTAGACACAAGTGCACAGATCTTTTTAAAGGGATTTGGGGAATTTTCTAGAAAGGTTAGGAAATCTAAGATTTCATTGGTGGGTTCCAGGAGGTCACAGGGGTTGTTGGCTTCTCACTGCTTTGTGTGTGTTGGTCAGTAGTCTGCATTCCTATGTCATGAACTTTTAACCACAGGATGATATAGGAGTGCTCAGGACAGATGGCCCATCCTGAGATAAGATATTCTTGTGGTTATCCTCAGGCTGTTCTTTGGGAGAGGGGTTTATTCCCTAGTTCCTGGGACTCATGGTCTCTTCCTGGAACTGGTGGTACCTTATGGCCTTCTTTTCAAAATCAGGCCTGGTCCTTAAATAGAGACAAATAGATTTTATATTGTCCTTTCAACTATATGTATTCACTGACAAAAGACTATTAGCCAAAAAGTTCAGAATACCCATGGTACAGTGCCACAGACTCAAAGAAGTTGAACAAGAAGCAAAGTCCAAGTAAGGATGCTTGAATCTCACTTAAAAGGAGAGCAAAATAGTCATGAGAGACAGAGAGAGGGATCTGGGTGGGAGATGAGAAGGTGAGAGGAATAGGGGTTCAGGATCAGGTGTGGGGAGAGACTGGAGAGAGGCCCAGGGGGCCAGGAGAATGGAATATGCAGCTGTCTGTGTGGGTAGTGGGAGAATAGGAAGTCCCAGAGACCCAGGATGAGAGAGGCTCCCAGAACTCAGTACAGGTTACCTAAGCCAAAATGCCCAACAGTGAGGATATGGAACTTGACAGGACTACCTCCAGTAGCCAGACAGGACTCCCAGTGGAGGCATGGAGACACCAACCCACCTATAAAACTTTTGACCCAAAATTGGTCCTCTCTAAAAGAAATGCAGGGACAAAATTGGAACAGAGACTGAAGGAATGGGCCATCAGAGACCCCATTCCCAATGGGGAGACACCAATCTCTCAAACAGTTAGGGATGCTATGCTGTGTTTGCAGAAAGGAACCTAGCATAACAGTCCTCTACCCAGCATTGACCAAGACAGATGCAGATACTCACAGCAAACATTGGAAGGAGGTCAGGGACCCCTATGGAAGAGGTAAGGGAAGGATTAAAGACCCTTGAGGAGGTGGCAACTTCACAGGAAGACCAACAGTGTCAGTGTCAGTTACTGAGAATGACATAGCAAAAATGAACATTTGATATATGTAATCGAGGGACTCATTGATAGGTGGGCTTCTGTTTCCGTGGTGTAATACAGAGATAATAAATGAGACAGATGATCATTTGACCAGTGGGTTTTTCAATTACTTGATGGCTAGAGGAAAAACTTTTCTACAATCCTTTAGAGCACATTGTTTATTCTGATTTTCAAGCTATAGATCCAAGGGTTTAACATGAATTACTACCACATAAAACACAGAAGCAAATTTATCTGTGTTTAGGAATGGCTTGACTTGGGCTGCAGGCACATAAAACTACTGTCCATAAAATATAGTGATTGAAGTCAGGTGGGATGCACAAGTGGAAAGAGGTTCCTCTTCCTTAGCAGAATGAATCCTCAGGATGGCAAGACAATGACGACATAAGAAATAATCACAATCACAGAGAGCAAAGGGTGTTGAAGCACGATGATTAGCAACATCAGCTCCTTGACATGAGTTCAGAACGGCAGAGCAAAAGGAAATTCATCACAGTAGAAGGTGGTTGACCACATTGGAGCCAAGAAAGATAATGCGGAAAGGTCTCCACTGCCTGTGCAAGCCCCAACAGTGAATCCATAAACGTATGTCTGCGATGACCTGAAGACAGAGCTTCTAGGCATGAGGACTGCATAAGAGGAGAGGTTCAGATAGCACATATCTATCATAAGCATGATTGACAGCAATGTACAGTTCACAAACCACAAATGTGACAAAGCAGCACAACTGAGTGGCACATGCATAGAAGGTTATGCTTTTAACTTCACGTAGAAAATTTAACAAAGTGTTTGGAGTGACAGAAGAGGTAAAGCAAAAGTCAATAAAAGCCAGGTGAGTCAGGAAAAAATACATGGGGGTATGAAGCTGAGGACTCACTTGAATTAACACAATCAATCCAATATTGCCCACCACACTAGTTAAGTAGATGACTAGAAACACACCAAAGAGACTGACCTGAAGCTCTGAGTCATCTGTGAGACCCACAAGGATGAACTCAGACACCGTAGAGTAATTGCTGTTAGCCATTGTAGATCGATGTTACATGTACTAAAAGTCTTCAGAGCATACAATGTCGACCTAATGTCAGAAGCCAATTCTGACTTGTTGATCTTACATTGGAAATTCATAAGAAACACTTCACATGGTTTCAGCTTTCAGAATGGCATATGTCACAGGTAGATTTATCAAAATCTGGAACCCTGTAGGAATTGTAAAAATATAGTGTTTATTGTTGTTGTTGTTGTTTTTGTTTTATATTTTGCTAGTTGAACAATCAAACCCATGTTAAGAGACAGTTTCCTGAGTCCAGTTATCTCAGGGACAAGTTCTACCTTCCTGACAGTGTCAAATGGAGTTCATGTTCTCAGGCCTGGGAATCCAACTCCTATCCTGTTTCTTCAGATGGTTCATGTTTTTCTATTAACCAGTAAATGATGCAAAGAGGGAAGATGCTCTTATCCTGTTATCTAACCTAAGGGATACATATCATAAATATATTGCTTGTCTTGACTTAATAGACTATTTGCAGTTTGTGCACTCCTTAGTCCCTTATCATTACAATACTCTGGGCCAGAGTCCAGGAGGGGATATGGCTACAAAAGCTGAATCAAGGACCTTAAATCAGATGACCCAGATAAGCCCAGTCACCAATGTTACCTTCTTTGCTTAACCCCTTGGGTTGAAATATGATTGTTCAGTGCAACAGCCCATCCAAGTTTCTCTTGTTTTGTATTCCCATTCTATAAGAATGTTACAGTCTCCCCATTCAGGGATGCAGTTCAGACCCTGAACTGACTGCCTACCCACACATGTAGAAAATAAAGCTTCCATTTTTAAACTTTTGTCTCTGAAGTGTGTTTTCTGGGCTTCCACCCTGAATGCAACACCCATACCTATAGGACGAGGGAGAGACAGAGGAAAAGGGAAAGGGAAAGGGGGAAGGAGAGAGGAAGGGTAGGTGGAGGTGGAGAGGGAAAGAGGACAGTGATGTTGAGAACTATTTGAAAGAACAACAAACCATTTTTATTGCTTATTGGAAATTTTACATAAAAATATTTTAAGTTTATAAAATTTTAACCATCTGGTCTAATGAATTTTTGAAGTTGACTTCAGGAAGGATAATATATGCCCGATTATTAATACAATTTTGGATATTTATCATATCTGAACATAACAGTCAGATGGTTTTGATTCATCAGCCTTTTCTTTTAATAAAACAACAAATCAAATCAATCAAATAAAGAACCCATAATCACAGTCTTCTGTCAGTTCGGGTGTAGTATTTATAAATTCAATATAAGAAGGAAATCATAAAGCATATTGCTTTGCTTTTTTAACAAATCAATAGGCTGTGGTTAATCCTGCTAGTGTTAACATTTCTGACATTAAAGGAAAACCGAATTTACAGCTCTTAGTCATGAGTTCCACAAACCACCCACTTCCACTTCTTTCTTTCTATTTTAAGTCCCCATGAATAAGGTAGGGGACATGATTAGTGTTCTCTCTTTAATATCTAAAGTTGTATTATATTTCTTATTGTCCTTGTCTCATATTCTCTTCCTATGTTATTTTTTCAATAATTACTAGCCTAGAACAAGGTATGTAAAAAGGCCTCACATAATCTCTGGCTTCTATGAATGGCCCATTACTTGTTCTTTTCTGTGTCCCTTGAGTAACAGACACTCTGGCAAATTTCCTGGTGCTCAGTTTACCTTTCCTCTTCATTTGATAGCCTACTAAGTTCTCTTCTTTATCTCTCCTGAAATATATTTACTAGGTTTGTAGCCATTCTCTTTCTTCCCAGATTTGATGGTGTTTCATATTTGACTTATATAAATCACGAGACAATCACCATCACCTTTCACAAGGGAAGACATCATATTTTGGAACGTAAAGTAACCAGAGTCTATGGATTTTCCCACCTTCTTTTCATTTTTACATTCTGTTGTAGCTCCCTTTCCTTTGCCTATATTCAAATCAGTGCCCTTACTTCAGTGTTCTCTAATCAATCATGTTAATTAAGAACATCATTGGATGTTTTCAATTAAACCTTTGAGACAGCTGTTTTTCATATATTATGGAACAAATGTCTAGATCTCTAAGCCAAGATTTTCTCTGAACTGTTGACACACCTATCTGCTTCAATCATATTTTATAAGCAAGTAAATGTAACATAGAAGAGGGTTCCTCAATTAAAACTACCCCTTTTATTTACTTATATTGAAATATTTTTGTCCTAATGCAATGAATGATGCCACCATCTATACAGTCTTCCTCATGGCAAAGTTTCTGATGTATTTCACATAATCACCTAAGTTCTACCAAGAACCAGGTCTCTTTCTAAAACCTACCACATTGTCTTTAGGCCATAAATCACAATTTAGGATAATTACTATTATATTGGCTATTATATTATATTATATTGGCTTCCCTTTTGCCTCTCTCTGTGAATATGCTACTTGGAGTGTGCATTCTAAAATGTGAGACATAGCTTGGACTAAAGCTAAAAGTTACTAACATTCTTGAAGTTTTTATTAATAACTTTTTATAGATTAGTTACAGTAATTACACTATACTTATCTCAGTACATACCAATGATTCTCCAATAGTTAGTGTTATGAACTACAGTCTCAGTATTATTGAACAAATAGATACAATGTTTCCATTTCTTTAAATCCCATTATTATTCCAGTTACTTGTTTTTCATCCCCATAACTTATTTCTTTTGCATATTCCACAGAAGCCCAGTCCACAGGTCAGAGAACTTGAACCAAGTAACTGTGTAGAGCCGCACCACTTAGCATGGTTTCCGTATTTGACTATTTATGTTGTTTTCTTGCTCCCTCTAGAATAGGTTTCCTCAATTGCATCATTTAATTTTCTGACTAAAATTAAATGAAGTTTGCAACTGGCAATTATGCTCATTTGATATTTTGGATGCAATTTATTTAACAGGAAACAATAAATTCTTGAATGACAACCACTACAAAGAAACAGATTACAATAAATAATTTACTATGTGTGAATAAAAACAAAAGAAAAAACAGAACAATAATGGTTTACCATAGAATTAATATTTATAAGGAGTTTGAATTGTGTTGTTAATATTGCAAAATTTGATAGTTATCTTTGCATATTATTTCTACACAAAATAGATGTGCCTCTGAAACATGTAAATCAATTATTGTTTAATCATTTCAACAGTATGTTCATTCATTTACTTATCTTACATTCAGAAATAAATACACAGACTTTGTATACCTTTAGCTTCCTAAGAGATAGCATTAAAGGCATCTTTAACCACGCCTTGCTTCAAATTAGTTTTCTTCTCCCAAACATTAAATATGCTTTCACAATTTCCTTCATTAAGCTGATTTTATTTTGGAGATTTATTTTATTTTATTGAAATGGGTGTTTTGTCTGCATGCAGTTTATGCACCAAGTGCATGAGGTGCCCTAGAGCTAAGGGCTCTGGATCTCTGGAACTGGGGTTACACATCGGAATCAAGATTCTGCAAGCAGCAACCGCTCTTAACCCTTTGTCCATATCTCTAAGCTATTTGACTTCTGAAATATTAAGTTAATTATGAACTCTACTTAGTATATATCAACACTAGTCTTAGTAATTAAATTTAAGGACAACATTATTTTGATTTTACTAGAAAATGCACAGAATTTTTATATAAGCATATCAGGATTTGAAGACATTTCCATTTGAAAATGGATTCTAAACAATTGCAGTGGATTGTTAATAATTGTCAATTACAAAGTACCACATACTATTTTTTTTGTACTTTAACATTATCTGACAGGATCCATGTTCCAACTTTTAGCCAATGTCTTGGTAACAAATGACAAAAGATAGGATTAAAGAGTGCTAGTATGGTTGGAGATGTTGATAAAATATTTGTTAATCATGCATACAAGAATGGGTTGAATTTCCAGCAGAAATATATAGCAGTGTGGTGGTACGCATATTTAATCATGGCATTCTGGAGATAGACAAGGAACTTCAGAAATGTAAGGTTGTTTACTGTTAAGTAGTTTGTCTGAAATCATCCTGGGAAGTATGAGATCTTGTCTCAAAATAGAAAAAAAAAAGTGCTGTATTTCCACTTCCTGATCTGCTCATCTGCTTTCTGTCATTAGCAGAGTCATATTATACTGTTGATCAATGGCATCATGTGGATCTAAGCCAGTTTTCCCAGGAAGAATGATCTTAGATCAGCTAGTTTACAGGTAACCAATTAGCAGACACAAATGAGTGAGAGGCTTTGGAGCCTGGTCCAGAACTGAAGTTATGCATGACTCATGATAAACAAACAACAACAAACAAAAAATCTCTTCATCATTCTATATTTTTACTACTTTTGAATTATTTTTGTGTCAATATAGAGCATTTTCACTGAACAACATAAAAAAAAATGCACAGAGAAGATATTCAAACTCCTAAGCAAATCCAAACAGCTATGAAGTTCCAGATGTGTTGTAATCACAAAGTCAATTTCTGAACTGTTTATGTGACAACATTACTTAATGAAGGATACATATACTTATAGTGAGGAGCAGAATCATCAAATCTGTTTCATATTTAAGGACATAATCTGTCTTTCTGGAAACAATGCTCATTCCTGGTAAGGACTGTTGCTTGTATCAGATATATCAGCATTCATATCTGGAGACTAATGAGATGCATTACTTTTGGCATTTTCTCCATACTGTTGCTTAAAGAAGAGAGATGATTTTCACAGTAGTAGAGATTGGAAGAATAGCCAGATAACTGTGAATCACTTATCATATAAACTGTCACACAGAAGGTGACACCAAAACGGTGCTATCCACTCCTAGCTAGATTAAAAGGTAGTTGAATAAGAAAAAAAATAAGAATGATGTTTCTCTTCTTCACATTAATGACTCACTGGGGGAGCCTACACTATCTGTCTCTGCATCTCCAAATCTCCAGGCATCTAGTAAAAAAGAAGAGAATTTCTCTGGGGACACAAAAATGTCCTTATTGCAAGCACAACTGTCACAGGGTGCCTTTTATTTCTTTTGCTAATGAATCCAATAACAAAGATTACTTTGTTGATCAGATAACCAATCCAGTTACATAATGTGGACAGGACTTTTCCAACTATATATAAGAGGATACAATGTAGTATGTCACAATGTTTATAAATGCACAGATATCCATTAGTTGACATTTTCAGCAAAGATAACAGGCAGGAACGATGTCAGATGACATGATATGGATCTAGCGTATTCCACCAGGAAAATCAAATCTAACATATTTAGAGACATGTGGCATGAGAATGACGCAAATAGCTTTGGAGTGGTTGAACAGATGGGTGAAGAATACACTTCCACCCATGAAGGATATTATGTCACTAGATTTTCCTTGACCTCAGGATTGATGCTTCTGTGCACCATTATTAGAGGCACTCCTGTAAGGAACGACTAATTCTCTTCACATTAATCCTGTAGTCTAGTACCTTGTATAAACTTCCTCTCGCTGTGCTATTCCATTTCCTTCTTAAAATTTACTGTTTATTACTTTATGTCTCCAAAAACATTCACTATTTTAACTTTACATGTTATTTGTTTTTGCTATTGCTATTAGGCAGAGTAAAAATATTCTTGTTTTTAAATGAGAGTGGAAGATGGACCTGAAGGGATGACTCAGGGATAAGAGCACTGGCTGCTCTTTCAATGGAGCCTTGTTAGATTCCCAACATGCATAAGTTGACCTCAGCATTTGTAATTCCAACCCAGGTTATCCAAAATGCTCTTCAGGACTCTGCAGGTCAGACATACATGCGGTGCATAGAAATACGGGCAGGCCGAACAACTTTATAAGCTTGGAATTCTGTTCTTTAAAAATGGACTGAAGTAGAGAAAACTTCTGAGACTGAATAAATTTCAAGAAAGAAATATAATTTTGTTTGTTATCTTTTTATTTCTGTGTTTCTAGCAAAAGCTGAACTATACATGGTCTGAAAGGTAAAGTATCCTTATAGATCAGAAAGTACAAAAATGCATTATTTTACAGAAAAAAATGTGTATCAGAGTCATTATGTGCCTTGGAGAATATATACATATGCTTTCAAATGTTGCTGAACTTGATTAGAGTGGAGGGTGGGAGGGTGTCACCTGAAAAGCTGGGAGAGTCTCTAAGATGATTGCCTTCATTAATACAATGAGAAGAACATTAGAGAAGACTTGGAAAACATTTACTTGCAACATTTTCCTTTTGGTGTGTGTGTGTATACATGAATATATGTGAACTTTATATTATAATATGATCAACAGTAATTTTAAATGCAAAGAATCTGACATTCTCTGCCTTGCAAAAATTTATGACATTTTAAAAACTGTTATTGATTCTTTGGTGGACTTCAATTTATATATATACCATTCAATTGTAATCTGTAGTTCACACACTAATTCACTATGTGGAAATGAGTAAATTCATTGTGAATATCAAGTTATATGATAAAATTGAAAATGACTGATCATTACAAACATATTTTGGGGCATAGTACCATGTACAAACTGTCTTTGCTGTTCTCTTTGTTTTTATGGTGAAACTTTTCATTATCTATCACAACAGTGTTGTAAAAGCACCAGAGTAAATAAAATAATTTATTTCTACTGAATCAAAGACATACTAACCATTCAGTAGAATTTCATTTTTACCATTTCCAAAAGTTTGAACAAACAATTCCAATGGCAATACAACCTCAAAACTTGTAGTAGTTTTAAATTCCATCTTCATAAAATATATTGTTTCTTCTTCATTTTGTGTTATGAAAGATAGATATGATCAAATTTGAAAATAACTACTCTTCCTCATCTATGAAATACTTCTTCATTGAAAAGTACTAAAGGTTTGGTACTTATATTTTAAATGAAAATTATAAAATAAATTATTTATCTTTATACTTGATAGTTTTACATTATTTAAATCAAACACTTTGACACTCATTTTAATGACTAGCTTAGATGCATAATGAGTTTGCAACTCATTTTATATAAAGAGTCACATGCTTTACCCACTGTCATATAGAGAAACAGAAATAAGTCAAGGGTGTCATGCTACATTTTTTGGGCTAAATAAAGCAAATATATAACAAAATAGCTGTGTGACACGTTGACTGTTTTTCTAGTTATTATGACCTACAAAAGTGAAAGGTAAAAATAGGAAAAAGGTACATCTTTCTTTTTATTGAACACCAGATTTCCAACAGAGTCAGACAGTAAATTGCTGACTGAATTAAAAGGGAGAGACATGAAGGAATGATCTAGCCCTGTTTTCCCAGATCTTTCCTTCATTTATTCCATAGATCATCCTTTGATGCACACTTAAGTTCTAACTATAAAATAATTTTGAAAGCACCATTAGATCAAATTTCATCATCCTTAATAATTATAATTTTAAAACTGTTTCATGTCAAAATATAAATTCTAGTGTGCTACAGCAGGGGAAGAGTTAAAGCATGGACAAAGAGTGCTGGAAATGATGTAAATGCATGTATGAAACTCTCAAAAAGATGCAATTAAAAACATTCAAGGACTTTCTCTCTACCCATCATAGTATTTTAAAGTAATTGTGAGAAATTGTCAGAATATTATTGAGAAAGATACAAACCCCAAGGGAAAAATGCTTATCTCTCTTTTCTCCCAGTGGATATCATCACTTTGAACACAGACAAATTTAGACACAAGACTTTATTTTTTATGGCTTCAGTACTTTCACTTGCAATTTGGTTCACTTACTAATATTTATAGGAATCTTATCTATACTTTTCTTCAATGCATTTTTCACTTCCTTATTCCTTAAGCTATAAATTAATGGGTTTAACATGGGGATCACCACAACATAAAACACAGCAGCAAATTTGTCTGTATTTAGGGAATGGCTAGATTCAGGTTGTAAGTACATAAAAATGATTGTTCCATAGTATATGGCAATAGAAGACAAGTGAGAAGCACAGGTGGAGAAGACTTTCTGCTCCCTTCCCCTGAATGCTTCTTTAGAATTGGCAGACACGATGAATAGGTAGGAGATGAGGACAATGAGGAGAGAGCAGCACACATTGAACCCAGCCATGCTCAGCAGCATCAGTTCCTTGACTTGAGTGTTGGAGCAAGCTAGAGCCATGAGAGGAATGTCTTCACAGAAGAACTGGTTCACTAGGTTGGAGTCACAAAAAGATAAAATGAATGTGGTCACTGTCTGAATAAGTGCTGTGACAAATGCATAAATGTATGTGTAATGGCTATTTGAATGCAGAGTCTCCTTGGCATGAGAATTACATAGAGCAAAGGGTTACAGATGGCCACATACCTATCATAGGCCATTACAGACAGCAGGAAGACTTCACATACAGAAAATGTGGTGAAGAAACACACTTGAGCTGCACATCCATAAAATGATATGCTTTTAATCTCACGCAAAAAATTCACCAGCGCATTTGGTGTGACACAGGAGGTATAACAAAAATCAACAAAAGCCAGATGGCTGAGGAAAAAGTACATAGGGGACTGAAGCTGTGGACTGATTTGTATTAACACAACCAATCCTAGGTTACTCATGACACTAAACAAGTAGATGATTAGAAGGATTACAAAGAGAATGATCTGCAGTTCAGGATCTTCTGTAAGCCCCAAGAGGATGAACTCTGTCACTGCTGAATGGTTGCCTTTGGCCATTCAATACATGTAGAGAGTTTTACGATGATACCTTCAGATGATACCTTCTGAGTGATCTTGATTCTGTAAGAAACAATCCAAGTTTATATTAAAAGACAACAATGAAATATATTATCTTCCCTCAGAAGAGAACTCTGATTTCCACTCTGTATGTAGGGTTTTACTTGCATGGTAATTATGAAATGTGCTAAGTAGAAACTCAAAGATGACAAGTTCTTCAGGAAGTAAAGCATAAGTGCAAATCTTCACTTACAGCTTTATTACCTGAAATAATAATCCTGCATTAACATTTACAAATTAAAGTGGAAAACACAAACTTATTAGGAAACTACAGTTCACAATTTGTATATAATTCCTTGAACAATTAAATTAAATATTTTGTGCATAAAAATATTACTATTAAGAAATAGTGTGTATAAAGAAGGCCATCAGACAACATATTAAACACATATTCTCTAGGCCTTGCAGTTAGGAACATTTATTAATTTCTTCTTTTTTATGCTATAGTGTTCTGAATTTCCTTTTCCTATATGTGTTATTTATGAATTTCAAAAACAGAAAAATTACAATACTAATTTGAAAAGTCATATACCCAATTTCCATAGATACATACACACACACACATGAATGTGTATGAATAATTTTCCCATTATAGAAAAATAATATGACAGTAATCTTTTTAGTAATATAAGATTCGGTATATTAGTTTATCTTATACCTTCAAGCATTCAGCATTAGAGGGAAAAATGTCAGTCAATACTTTTGGAGGTCATTCGTCTAGATTGCTATGGTTACTGGAAAGATGACAGAATAAAATTCTTCCTTTAACCATGGTGGAGGATGTGCTGTTTTCATTTATATATTCTTAGCATCATCTCAGTCTTCTCACCAGCCTTCTAAATTGACAGTGATATGATACCACCCACACACAACACACAACACAAACACACACACACTATTAATATATATATATGATATATATATAATATATATGATATATATATATATATTATATATATGATAACATATATATATATATAATATATGGTTATTTATATAGATCTGCATGTTTAGAAGGAAAGAATATGTGACCCTTTTACAGAAATCAAAACCAATAATATACTTAGATCTCTGTCTATAACTGAGGAAAGAAAGCACTTGTTTCCAGAAAGGTCTATAGGTTTGTTTACCTTTGGAGTTTTTGGATAACAAAGGAAATGATGACCTGGGATGATACCTTAAAGGTTATAATGCTCAGCACCCTTTCCAAAACCCAGAGACTGATGAATTATTTTATCAGGAATTTGCTAAACTTTGTACCCATTCTTGGAAGCTAAAGACCCTAACTTCATATGATCCAAGAGTGAATGGTGAATTTTTGATTTTTAATGTCCTAGCAGCTTTTTAGGCAACACACACACAAACACACACAACACACACACACACAATTTTAGATTACATAAATCACCTTACCACAGCCATACATATTATAGGTTTACACACACACACACACATTGTAGGTTTAAAGAACAGGTTGTAGCAATCATGTATCTCCCTAGGCCAAAGATTGAACATAAAGTTGTAAAGATATACAAATTTAGAAGCCTCTTTTTTTTGTCTTTTCAATTTCTTAATATTTTGTTTATTTATTTATTTTTCTTTCTAGTAAGAAATTATAATGGAATTTCAACATTTCTCCTTTTCATTTTTCTTTCCAAATCTTTCTATATGCTTTTGCTCTGTCTCAAATTTATGTGCTTTTATCAAAATTGCTATTGCATTCATATGAATATAATTATATTCCTAGATATAATCTGTTCAGTATGTATAATTTTACCTGTTTGTATTTTTTAAAGACTAACCTAATTGCAACACTCCTTTGCCAGTGAGAGACAACTATGATTTAATTTTGTGTTTATATATTTTCTATATAATATCTATTAGTCATTATATTGATTAGTTTTGTCAGTATATATGAGAAAACTTATATAAATAAAATCATTTTTCTGAATGTATGAACAAATCTCATTTATGTGCTTAATTATTAATCATCAATATTTTAAATGATATTGTTGCTGTGAAACTACATTTGCACTTGGTAAGTTATAGTGCTGTTTTTTCATAAATGTGGTAAATTACTGCTTTGAAATATGGGATGCCTCGTAGCAAGTTTTGTTTCTCTGCTGGGTCTGTTTCTATGATGATCATCAATGTACTGTAGAGTTTATGACACCTATGAAAATCATTAAATACTTGTCATATCTTCAACATTTTGCTTTTTTCTTTTCTATTTAATATGAGACCATCAATCAAGTACAATCTACAGATAGTTTTGTCTTATACTGTGATATTCTATGTCTGTTTATTACAAGCAAAAATGATCATATAATAACACACACACACACTAATGGGCTATCATTTGAAATGTAGATAAGATATAGATGAAAATATAGTAGAATGATGAGTCATAAGAAATAATAGGTAGTTAGATAGGTAGAAGACAGACAGATTCATTCTTGAAAAAACTAAGAATCGAGAACTTTCCAGATAATTATTACTGTCTTATCCTACTCCAGTTCAATAAAACCAGAACACTTATACAAACTAAAGAATAAAATATATTAAGATGATATAATTTTGTAAGAAATGGAAAAATAAACATCAAGAAATTTGATCAATTCAAAATCACATAACACCAAACTGAAGAAAAAGTGTGAAGATTAGTCCTTTGACTATGTAGAAGTAAATGAGTTGACAGTGTTCACAGAGTGTTAAGTTTCAGAGATATCTGTAGAAACATTTGACTTTGAATTTCACCCTCAGAATCTCTTTTCTGTGCTGGAAAAAACTAACCTCTGTTTTTGTTGGGTCTTTCCAGATCTAACAGATTGCCAATACACAAGCATGAGAATTTGACAGTGGTATTTGAAAAAAGTCACTATTCCTCAATTTTGTTAGAAGCCTGAATTCCAAATGATAGCACAAATTAGAAAATCTGCTTTCCCTGTCAATTCAGTATTATCAAACATTCAATATAAGTTTGGGAATTGAAAGAAATATAAGACTACTCATTGTATAATGCAGTTCTCTCAGTCTTAAAGCTGTATCTAACCCCTTTCTCTAGAATAATCACAGATGACTTACATTTTATTTTATAAACACAGAGGCATGCTCATTAATTTCTCACTTCAGTCACTCTCTTGACTTCAAGCCCTACACATTCTTGTGAATGCAATATTATGATAAAGTGCTAAATATCATTACATACTTCATATTAAGTAAGAATTGGATGAAAAGAGGAAGAAATTCTACTGTTTATCGAAAGTAAAATATATAAATACCAAATGCAGTTTAATAGTTCCAGCATATTCATATTCATAAACCTTTGAAAGTATTCTTGATCTCGTGATATGAAACATATTCATTAACCTTTAAAGGTTATGGCAGTTGATTATAGTGATTACTTATATCTTATTGTTCTATGTACTTCTTACCACCTGTTGAATAATTCAAAAAAAATACCTGATTCAGTTCTGATCCAGAACAACAAACAAGTAAACAAATCATTAAGGAAAGGCTCCAAATCCAGTTCTTCCAGTTGTGTTGACTACTCTGAACACAAAGCCTGTATCTCACAGCATGTCTGCACGTTTTGAGAATCTGTAGAAAACATAAGTACATATAAAGGTTCATTAAAACTCTGAAGGGAATTGCAGTTACAGTAACTATGATTCATGAGGAAAAGTGTATTTTTTTCAATAGACAATTATTTGTCTTCTGAGAATACAGTTTCTGACTAGGTATTACTCTCTTGGAGAGATTGAAGTCTTAGGCACATGGTACCATTTCTTTGTGTTACTTAAGCTGTCCATTGTGAGCTGCATATTTTCAGACTCCTAGAGGTTCAGAGCGGTACACACAGAAGCACACCACCGCTCAGTGACACCGGTCTTGACTCGTCCTGAAGGCATGATATGACTCAAATTTTCAATTCCTATGGCATAAGTTTTTTTTTTTTTTTTAATAGGAAAACAAAAGGCAAAATACTTTAGCCTACAAGGAAGATATTTTCACATATTATGTATGTGCTGCCAAGAGAGACTAGCAGTATAATGTTAGAGATGAGAAGTTTACTGTTCAATATTGTAAAAAAAAAAAAAAGATTCTCTCTCTCTCTCTCTCTTCTCTCTCTCTCTCTCTCTTCTCTCTGCAAATGTTGAACAGGTTTGCTTTAGCCCATTATAAAAGATAAAAAGATATGTGTTGCATCAGCTCGGAGGTTTTGGCTGTGACTTCACTGTTTATGTAATAACTAAATTCATTTGGTTCATTACACATACTCTGGGACTATTCAATGCAATGGAAAATGGAGGGATTAAGATGTCGTGCTGACAACTGGTAGTAATGATTCATTGTCTTCAGTATTCCTACATCTCCTGTTAGTATTCATGAAAAGAGGACTGATCATTTTTGATTTGAAAAAATAGGGCAAAACTTTATCACTTTAAAATTATTTTTTCTTTTTGATGATAAAATAGGAACGCTGATAAGGGACATGATGCTCTCTTTCCCCAAAGCTACATTACATTTTTTTATGCTATCTATACCATGCCTCAATAAGAAATGGAAAATTCTTTCTACTGGCTACATGGCCTATATTATTGATTAGGTATAATTTTTCTAAGGATTGTTCCCACTTTTTTT